>JAECUM010008789.1:0-21183 GCA_016617855.1 Megalonaias nervosa | reverse complement strand
TCCCTCAGACTCCCTTTTGGCAGAAAAACTTGGACTGACAAATTTTGCAAGGAAATTACTTAAAACCTTGAATTTTGTCTGGGAACAACCTCCCTTATTTCACTATGCCAATCAGGATTAGCTTTCTCAAACAGCCAAAATTTTAACACTCCCATTGAAGTAAGAATAATTCTTTCTAATCTGTCTTTATTAACAAGTATACTGGAAGTATTATTTTATGACACATATTTCAAATGTCTCAAGATTTCCCCAAATTTGTCTCTAGTTTGTCTCTACTTTACTTAACCATACATTGACATATCTTTTGGACCATTATCTTAGTGGGTTGTAATTAAAATCCACCCATACTTCCAAACAAGAGAGGCTAACCTCTGCAAACCACCCATTTACGGATAGCCAAGCCCATACATCAATTTTAATGATTGTGTGGCACACTAAAAAATGTACTGCGAAAATATCCCAAAAATTTTGCACCATTACAGATATTCTTCTTACAGAAAAAAGGGAAAAGAAAAGAAGAAAACAAATTGTTGAAGGAAGTTGATTATTTGGAAAATGTATTAAAAACAAATTTTAATATATTGAATTCAGATGTACTTTAAGGTTTGAAAATTCGGCTTGAAGAAATAAGAAATGAAAAAGTAAAAGGGTTGATATTTCAATCAAAAATATTAATAGATAGAAATAGAAAAAAATGGCAAAATATTTTTTTAGTTTGGAAAAAAACATTTTATGAACAAAACAGTAACAAAATGAAAAATGAGTCAAGGCAAAAAATTCTGATCAGTTAAAAATTTTGAAAGAGGTGAGAAAGTTCTATGATACATTATTTAGTAAACAAGATAAAATAATACAAGTCAAGTAAAACTAGATGATATACTGGGAAGATTTGAGGTTCCTAAATTAGTTCTGGTAAAAAGTCCAGGAAGTGATGGATTCATTATTGAATTTAATAAATCCGTCTGGAAGGATTCAAAGAAGTGATTTTCTCAGTAACACAGAGGAAGAGAATTATCACATTATTGCCAAAGGAAAATAAATGTAGAACACTTTTTAAAAATTAGAGACCTATTTCTTTGTTAAATATATTCTTGGAAATAGCCTCATCAATTATAGCTAGCAAAATAAAAAAAAAATATATGCCAAAATTAATACATTAAAGTAAAAAAGTCTTATGAAAGATAAGTATATTGGTGAGGTAGTCAGGTTGATATATATTATATGCTTTACTGAACAGAATAGTATGACTGGTATTATTTTACAGGCTGATCTTGAAAAAGCTACAGAAAGTGCTTTCTTTCTTTAATTTTGGAGAACAAATGAAATATCTTATACAGATTCTTCAGAAATGCAAAATGTGTGATTTAAAATGAATTCACATAATCACAGTTTTTGTTATGTTGGACATGGATGTCGTCAAGGGGATCTGCTCTCTCTTATTTGTTTTTATTAGTAGCAAAAACTTTAGGAATTGTGGTTCAGAACAATAATATTTAAAGGCATATGCATAAATTGATCAGAAAATAAACTGGTACAATATGCCAGTGATACATGGATCTTGTTAAATGCATCAGAGAACTCTTTGCATGCCTTGGTAGAAACATCAGATGCATTTGCATCAATGTTGGGACTAAAAGTGAATAACAAAAGTTATAAAAATAAGGGCATTTAAGAATACTGAGACACAGATTTTTTGCAAATTTAGAATTTCATTGGGTTTCAAATATCTTTTTATTAGGAGTTGAATTATCCATAAATACAGAAGACATTGCGGAAATACATTTTGAAAACAAATTCAAGATGTACAAAAACTGATAGGCAAATGGAATCAAAGAAAATGGAATAAGGTATGTTTGATTCATGGTAAAATTACTTTGATACAAAATTATGGTTGCTCCAGTTTATAATTAACCATAACATATTGACTCCAAAGAGTCTTTTATTCAAAATTAGGTTTTGTTGCTGATTAAAGGTGATTTCTGTAATAGTGAGGAAGAAATGGTGAAACATTTTCTTTGCAACTGTGTGGTTGTGAGATATTTTTGGGGTCTGGTTTTACACTTTTGTTGAACTGAGTTTGGAAAAAATTTCAAGATTTTTGAAAATCTTATTTTATTTGAAGAATTAAATGAACCTTTCCAGTCAAATTTTGTAAATCTAGTATTATTCTTAGCAAAATATATTATATTTAGATCAAAATTTCAAAACTAAAAAAAAATCTGCAAGAGCTCTAGATTGATTTGATATTTCATTTTAAATTTTAAGTCAATAAGTCTGACCTGGGAAATCCAAAAGTACAAGAGTTATTTACTAAATTTAATCATGTGAAAACATATTTTATAGGGACATAGAATAGTGGCTATGAAAGTGGAGTAATGTAATCATTGAATGAAGCATTGACTTTGAGAAAACAACCTTTTTCTCTCACTTTCTTGCATGTGTATGCACGTCGATGCATTTGTATGTGTGTATATATGAATGTATATATATGCATATGTGAATATATCTTTTTGTACATGAGTATGACTGTATATACGTGCTCTCATATTTAGTTTTGCACATATGCTAATATTTTCAGAATATATTGATATGTTAAATTATTAATGCAAACTATTTCTTTTTCTATCCTCTAGTTTTTCTCCTCTTTATTACCTTCTTTTCTTTTATAGTCTCCGTGCTTGTTTAATGGCAGAAATATTTACCAAGATATATCTATTACACACTTGTAGTACTTATCTTTATGTCAGTAAAATTATTTTTTTTAAAAAATGTTCAACCACTGATGCACAAACATAATTATCATACATATTGCCCTAATTGGTGGGGAAGATAAGATACAGATCATGTTAACTATACAAGTAAATTATCAATCCTGTTGTTCCCATGGCTGCATTTGCTGCATACTGGTCATGTTGTTGTTGTTGTGGGGCTTAACGCCATTTTTCAGCACACGATAGGCTATACATGGCGGCCAGTATTAATGGTGGAGGAAGAAACCGGGAAATTCGCGGAAAGAACCACCGACCCACGAGAAGCTACTGGCAAGCTTTCTCACATATCCACATTCGCCGAATCTTAGACTCGAACCAATGCAGACAGAGGTGAGATGGCAGTGATCCGTAACGGACAGCGCTTTAGACTACTCGGCCACTCGGGGCCCCTACTGGTCATGTTAATTTCACTGGACCTAATATGGATGTATCAGCATTTTACATTTGTTGTAACTTAAGACAAACCCAGGTCACTTTATAGTTCTAATGATTAATTTTTTATCATCTAAGTAGCAGATCTTAGATGTGGTGCGCTTGAAAATTACATATTTAACGCAAAACTCATAACTTTACATAATAGACATAAAGTTCATAACTTCATCAGACCCATTTCAAGTTTACATATGTTCCATTATATCTATCTCAAAATTATTCAAACATATTTCAAAAGTCGGCCACTCGGGGCCCCTACTGGTCATGTTAATTTCACTGGACCTAATATGGATGTATCAGCATTTTACATTTGTTGTAACTTAAGACAAACCCAGGTCACTTTATAGTTCTAATGATTAATTTTTTATCATCTCAGTAGCAGATCTTAGATGTGGTGCGCTTGAAAATTACATATTTAACGTAAAACTCATAACTTTACATAATAGACATAAAGTTCATAACTTCATCAGACCCATTTCAAGTTTACATATGTTCCATTATTTCTATCTCAAAATTATTCAAACATATATTTCAAAAGTCCTTTAAATATACAGCCGTATATTGTTCAGTCAAGAGACAATTAATTTATATAATTGCCTATTCAGCTAAGTGATAAAAGGTTAATTTGTAAATATTAATTAAATTTCATATCAGCAAGCAAATGTGTCACATTCATCTGTACATTTAATTTGTCCCAGTTTCTCTGATCTGATTATATGAAGATTAGATCTGATGATTATATGAAGATTATGTCAGCATACTGCAAATAGACGTATCCGATTCCATGGTCATATGAAAATACACTTTGATATCATCTTGTCTCTGATATCTTTGTCATACATATAAAGTTACAAAACATAACAGGGGCCCCGAGTGGCCGAGTGGTCTAAAGCGCTGTCCGTTACGGATCACTGCCGTCTCACCTCTGTCTGCGTGGGTTCGAGTCTCGGGCTCGGCCAATGTGGTTATGTGAGAAAGCTTGCCGGTAGCTTCTCGTGGGTCGGTGGTTCTTTCCAGGTTCTCCCGGGTTCTTCCTCCACCATTAATACTGGCCGCCATGTATAGCCTATCTTGTGCTGAAAAATGGCGTTAAACCCTATAACAACAACAACAACAACAAAACATAACAAGAGATTCTCAGATGAACAAAATGAATTTAAAATTGCTGTTATCATCCAGGAACCTTACATGTAACTTGGGTAATTTAGCCATAGCTGGATACAAATGGCCCTGATCACTGCATCCAGGTCATGAGGATTAGATTACATTGATGGGTAATTAACCATACTCTCCCAAGTGGATTGCACTGTGAAATTTTAATTAGAAACCATATACCCTGTATTATCAAGGTGACCCTTGTCTGATGCTAGTCAAACTGTTAGCATTGGTACATGAACCGAACATTGGCAATGAACATGATACTTGAATTTATTTTAACTGCAAAACTGTTGATTGTACCAAGTGCCCATATCAGTATATATTATCTCATTAGTTCATAAAGTTCTTTTGTTCATAGTACTTTCTTTTGAGCCTCTTTAGAAGCAGGTATTGATTGATGAACCACTTTAGGCTAGTTAGAAGAAGCTAATTTGACAGAAAATTTGCATGGAGGGACTATTTAAAAAAAAAGACTACTTGGTGTTAGTCTATAAATTTGTGTAATAAGCTATGTTTTAAGTTGGAGGTATTAGGATACTGAAGGTGGTGTATTGCTGATTTGCATCTCATGCACATGTAGCAGCAGGGAAGGCGAATCCTACAACCTTTTTGCATTGGTCATTTTTGAAAAAAAGCTTCCTACAAAAATGAAAATACAAGGTCAATAACGTCAAACCGAAGCCTCTAACAAACCCGATATTTCTCTAATTGGGTTAGCTCATTTTTGTTATTGATGCTTTTGACGTTTGTGTTTTCGTTTTTGTATGTGTGTTCATTTACCTGTTGGACAGTCAGTTTTTGTCATCATCCTCCCTGCTGCTTGTAATTAAATCATTATTATATCAATAATAACACTAACCATGGAATCTCACACATCTAAACTAACTTGACAGCGACTAGAGGCAATTAAGAAATATCTCCCGTCCATGATTCTGTCAAGCAACAACTACAAGCTCGTCAGGAATCTCGGGTGGAATTTACAGAAGGTACAGAACAGTTATTTAAACCAATTGTCGAACCAACAAAAAAATTGTTACAGCAACTGAGGCAGCACAAAAAGCTCTTGAAACATTGCCTGTTGATATTGCTAGCTGTCTTCAAGCAGCTCAACTACCACCCGGGCAACCTCCTCAACCACAACCTGAAGATCAGCCACAACCTCTGCCAAGAGTCAGAAATAATATTACAGATAAATTCACGCCTGAAGGTATTGCCGCTATCAAGGACTCAGATCAGATAATTAAGATTGCCACGTTTGGACGTCATGAAAAAGATAAATATGTAAAACCTGAATATGTTAGGGATATATATCGCATTTTTACTGATACTCCACAAATCAGATCTGAGAGAGATGTTAATCAGTTTGACATTTTTAACCAGGCAGTAGATGAGTATATTACACAAGAAAAGCAAGAAAGGAGACAAAGAGAAGAAGAAATGAAGCAGCTGCTTAAAGAAGCTACACATAAAAGGGAATCACTCTCAAAAACAAGTATGAAAAAAGCCGATAAAATAACAAGTAAGGAAAAAGAAAAATGGTATGATGCAGATCCTGGCCCCAGTACCACTGGAAGTGGTATTGGTACTGGTACCAGGGGAAGTGGTCATATTACTCCATGTCCCAATAACGTTCTTGCCGATGTTGAACGATTAGAAATTCTGATTGGCGGAAAACGAGCCGACAGTAATTCCGCAGAAATCATTAATGAAGCAGCTGATATTTGTCAGAGATTATTTTATAGGAGGTATCATGGATATTAATGTCTATCGGACCCTTATTGATGAAATTGACGATCAGTGACAAGAAAATAAGATGATCATACACAATTCTCAATGAAGACCTGTCAAGGTCAGGCCACGACGATACTTGGTCTTGCAAGATACAGCGATGATTACTCAAGATTAGCTGGTCCATCAATGATGTTTGCAAAGGATATAACTGATCATCCAGAATGCAGAAACATGATACTGAATGTAGCTGGGGACGCAGTTGCATCAATGACGATTTCAGCTTAGGATTTGCCGCACGTAGATCCATGTTAAATGGAGAAGAAGAGTTCTCATGTGTGATTCCACTATCATATATCTTTGGATTTTGTAGAGATGTTAGAAAAGTTATATTTGGCGCTAAACACACTGGTACTTGTAAGAAAAGCCACCGACAATGATGCAATCTGGTGACCCAACACAGTTAATGCAGGTAAAGTAATAATAACAAAACTTTCGTTGTGGATGCCAGTGCTAACTCTATCGCTGAGTACAGAACAATGGTTACTTTCTTTTATGGACGGCGGCGGCAAATCAGCGATATCATGGCTGATGATGGCCACAGATAGTGTTCAGAGTAATGTTGCCTGGTTATTCACATGGCAAATAGCATCACAGCAGGGAGTGTCAGCACCACGACATATTTCATCGCTTTTCAGGAAAATGCCAGAGTAGATTCACAGGAATGAAATCCAGTGGTATTTGACACGCTTGGGGTTAGTGAAGTTTCTTTAAGGATAAATGGTCATCAAGAACCTTCGGAAGAAGTGTTGCTGAATTTTGAACATAATTATGTTGCACGTGCTTATCATCGGTTGATGACATTTATGGGGCATGATCAGAATGTTGATTCTGGTTTGCAAATATCTCAGCGGGATTTCACAACATTATATCCGATCTATTATTTCTCACAGAAACATTTGGATTTGTTTAGACAATCAGTAGTTGATATACATTTCCGAGCTCGTGTAGCATGACTGCCCGCTGGTGGTTACAGAGCAATCACTGTTATACACTCAGATAAAACAATGTCGCTTGAAGGTGTTGGTGGGCGAATGAGAGTCATTGATTTCCCAGTGGAAAATATGCAATTAAATTGCTCATGATATTATAATGTCATATCATCATGTTAGTGTTAGTCTGACTCCTGGTCAAATTGAAAAGCTACAGTTAGTATAAAAAAGAATTCGGGAATAAAAATATTACTGAAATCAGTACATATTGCAGGCGGTCCAAAGAAACTATCACTGACTGAACGTCAACTTTGACACTTCAGTGATGCCAAACGATCAAAGACCGGCATACGACTTGGTCTTTCTGCAGGTGCCATTAAAGACGCAATCAAGGTGGGTGCTATATTTCCACTTCTTGCAGCTATATCAGCATTGATAGCTGCTGCAGCCTCAGCTGTTGCAAAAGCAGCTGCACTTGGTGCTGTTGGAACTGCCACTGGGATGGCATTAAAGAAAGCAACAGGTCACGGAATCAAGACTTCCCCCCAAAAAAGGGAAAGGTCTAAGACTGCCAGGAACTCCCCATTCGTGGTACGGTCATTCCATGGGAAAAAGTCTGAGACTCCCCGGGACACTTCGCTGATTCTTCCTATGTCCTATTTTGATTTACTTGATGCTGCTAAGCGATTAAATATAAAAAACTTCAGAGGAGTGTTTATGCTTGACCAATTACCAAAACAACCAAACTGTGTTGAAACCGGTATCATTAATCTCGATGGAAGTTCTGGTCCAGGTACTCATTGGGATGCATACACGATTGAACCACGTGGAGTTATTTATTTTGATTCATACGGGCTAGCCCCGCCGATAGAAATTTTAAAATATGTCAGCGGACTTCAAAACACTCCAATCTGGTATTCAGCATTACCAACACAGACAATAACTGATCTGCCAATACGTGGTCGTGAAGTTATTGCTGTACTCGACGCTGTGTGATCGTCAACGCCGCCGCCTCATAAAGTCATGCACGATTATACCACCAGAGAGGGTATAGCCATCCACCATCGTTTTAAACAGGCCTTAGTGAATATACAGTGGTAGATATTTTTGGAAGATCTTCTTGGAGTCTCAAACCTCAAGGTGAATTATCCAAATACGCAACACCTGATCATGTCAGGGATGAACTTGCTAATCTTTTGCGCCTCACAGATGTGGACCAAACTGAAGTTGTCATTTTTCAGGATCAACAAAGACGATTAAAGATGAGTAATATCCCATTGACAGATATTATTCTGCGAGTTCTAGATGCAACCGAAGGTAACTTAGCAGTATTTACTAAGAACGGTAAAATTAAAAATTCGGAGGAATCAGTCTTTATACTCATGGGAGAGATTGCTGGACGCATCAGAAGAATTGGAGATCTTATGTATGGTGATCTCAATATGAGCAGAGATACAATTATCAGTGTGAGAGAACCAAAATCAGACGATGATGTGGCAACAAAAAGATACGTAGACAGCAACAACAACACGATCAGAACTGAGATCGATGATCGTTGGTTATCCGCTAGTGATACAATGACTGGTTCTCTCAATATAGTTAATAATAAAATTACTGGTCTTAGAGAACCAGAATCAAATGATGATGCTGCAACAAAGAAATACATCAGTAATAGCAACATTCCAATGATGACTTTGCTGATGACAATAAGTGATGGAATGACCACATTTAGATCTGAATTTTCTACTTGCATACAAACGTTTTTAAATTTTCGTAGAAACACAAATAGAGCTATTAATGAATTGTTTTGAATTCCAGCTGTCGTTGACATTAAACTCTCTGAAATAAAAAAGACCACTGATAACATCAAAGAGATTACCGATCATACAGTTCCTGTACATGCAGTAGCGTCTGGAACAGCATTATGGGAACCACTCAATCAATCCATCAAACATCGCGTTAAGGTTGGAGGTATATATATATTTTCAATACTTGGCGCTACAATATTTACAATAAATACAACACTTTCACTGCAACGTCATTATCCAATTAATGGATCCTCTGGATCTATGTTATTAGTGTTGGAGCGAGACGACGAAATATTTGTGCTGGAATTTGACGAAAGAAACCTCGGCTTGATTTACTATTGGTGTCTTGAATTAGTCGCTGAACTACCACCTACCTAAATTATATAATGAACCAGTTGATTGACTTTGTTGCAGCGCAACATTACAGATACAAACAAGTGTGTTTGTTACAGACCCAACTGAAAAATATCATTGATGAGTATACAGTAAAACTAAAATAATACTGCATATGTACCGTTGTTACTGATATAATTGTGTATTCTGTATCTGCCGTAGTCGCTGGAACAACAACTATAATCAGATCATTATCAGCATCATACATAATAGCACCAGTAATAGGAATTGGTGTTGCAGTTATAACCGGTGTTGCTGGTATTCTTAATATCATTGCAAAAAAAAATATCCATGTGTGCAGCTAATAAATTACACGAATATACAACGTTGCTATCAGCGTCAACACACACGCATACCAAATTATCATCGCTGATATCATCAGGGCTCAATGATGGAATAATATCAGATCAGGAAAATTCGCAGAAATGATTAAGGTTTACCATGAAGCAACTGGAAACCAAAAACTGCCATCTCCGACAAGGACAGAGACATCTTAATTTTAAACAGGAAGTAAATAATAATGACTATGTCACAAGAATTGCTAGAAAAATTCGTCGCTAATACAACACCGCCAACAGCCACGATGATATCGACGAGCTCAACCAATCCTGAATTTGACGTTAACTTTCCAACAGCAATTCCAGGCGAAGAAATAGCATTAGCACAATACCGAGTATATTACAGCTGGCCAAATATTAGATCAAAGTCATTCGGTGGGTTGCCCGCAAACAACTCATTAGTGTTTTCTTATAAAAAATAAATCTAATGGAACTCTCGATTTCGCAAGTTGTTGGTATTCCTACGGGCAGTTATCAAATAGAACAGATTAATAGTGAATTCCAGCGCAGGATTAAATCTATCACAGCAAAAGAATCCAAAATAGCTATCACGATTGATGAGCCAACATTATCATCGATCATAGAAATAAATTCTCCCACTATGCCATTGATACATATCAGTCATCAATCAGAACTGTGTTAGGATGGCCAGAGATACTACCGACATATTAAGGTCCACCAGAACCTAAACGAGCTGATTTCACTTCAGACAAACAGGAGTATTGGAAAAAAACTCCAGAATATAAAAAATGGACATCAGTGCCGAAATTCTGACTAGGAGTAACAACAATAGGTTTTGCTGAAGAAGGAGGATTACATAAAATGTTAGTGTGGTTTCATAAAAAAATGTGTGATTAGAGATTCTGAATTCGAGGATATTTTCAAAAATATTAATCGTGAACATAAGCGAGTAAGTAAAATGCTACATTATTTTTTTCGACAAATACGTAAATGAGTATCCTCCTGTTAACGATTATCTTCGCAGCGGAATCATCAAGCTGGTGGAGCACCAGAACAAACTAATATCAGATTTCAAAAAATTTCATCAAGGAATCATACAAGCGTTGATTGAAAGCAGCCCCAATGATAAAATTGGGAGTTTAATGTATAAAGAATCTTTCATGATCTCATATTCGTTATCAGAGGCAGATTTACCAAAATAAATTTTTTTTGGATTTAACGCAGGTGAGCTAAAGAAAAACGTCAGTGATATCATCAATGAATACTATTCCAAAATTATTGCTGCATGGAGAAAAATATCCCTCCTGGCGATTATTCTCAAACACAACAATGATCCTGACGGCGGTGGTCATCATATATCACCAGGTGTTGTTAATATTACATCTACTATCGCGATTAATTTAGTTTGCGACGCCATCGATGGCAGTTATAAAGTAGATCTAGAAAGATTCAGACAATCACAGCAAGGATATATCTTTTATTTATTTACCCCTGAAGTACCTCCTGGATTTTTAATTGTGTCAGTACCCGTTAATCCGGTTTATCTACGATGTCATAATCCACTATTATCTCGGATACATTTTAGACTTACCAGAACGGACACCTTCTTGATTTGTGACATGAAGTTTTGACAATAAGTTTGTATGTGAGATCGTAGATCTTCGCCTTCGTGACTGATCTCTTCTTAAATTAAATCACATAAATGAATATAATGGATGGAATAATTGCTGAGATAGAAAAACTAAACCATGCACAACATTTAATGGTGTGTTATTGTCTAAACAAACTTCGTAGTAAGATTATCGACGATGTAATCGATATAGTAAAAAATTCTCGATTAATGGAAAAAAAATTTTAAAAATATTAAAAATATAATCTGAATCTGAATAAATATAATCTGAATCAGAATAAATATTATAATCTGAATCAGAATAAATATTACACGCGCTATTATTCGGTGTTAACACTTTCACTTTCACAATCCCTCTTAACTTTCGTCAGTTACTTCATCAGTGACCTTGTCATCGAGTTTACAGTCGTATGTAAGTTTTTTCAGCTGTCGCACATGTGAACTTAACAATATTTTTTGTTTCGTATTCGCATGATAACTCGGATCTAACTTTCTCAATCGTGTTTGCGAGTGAAAAAAATTTTTGAATATCCTCATAATCGACATAAAATAGAGATTGTTTCACGGCTTGTTGAAGTAAATTAATAAATCTGTATTCAGCTGCTTAGTGTATATCTCCCATCGTATTTCCATTCCTGTAGCGCTTCAAAATCATTTGTGATTTTTTTCAGGATCCAAATGTTCAGATAATTCTATATCCTCATCATTTAATTTTTTAATCTCCGAAATAATTGAATTAAAATTTTCGGAATTCATTATATGATAAATATTTGTTTAAAATAAAAATAAATCTGAATCTGAATAAAAATAAAAAAATAAAAATAAATCTGAATCTGAATAAAAATATAAAAATAAAAATATTTCTAAATCAGAATAAAATATAAAAATAAAAATATTTCTGAATCAGAATAAAAAGCAAAAAATAAACAGTAGCAATGATGAGCGGTTACCATTCCATGGGGTCCCTTCATTTGCCAGTATTTGTCGTTCCATAGGGTCCTTTTATGAGACCTTTCTTATGGCCGATGGGCACCCTTCATGAAGTTTTGTTTTCTTTTTGGCTGACATTCTTTCTGAATGTCCTTGTGTGGGGCTATCCTTCAATGAGGTTGAGAGCTCATCACTGCTACTGTTTATTTTTAAAGGCTCCAGTTTTAAAATTCGTGCATAGACATACCCCCTGGTGAATCCCTATATGCGAAACAAAATTTTAGAGATTCAGAGAGTTGTCTGGGCTTCACAATTTCATGCACCCCCCCCCCCTCCATATGAAACCCCGGGGAAAGTGCAAAACAACATTCACCACGTCGAACAACGTGGTGGGGAGGTGTACATGAATTCTCCTTTGGCTGGAGCCTGCACTTATAAATGCAAAATAATCGCTCACCATCGACAAGTTTGTCAGTCACGGGATTGGAACGCCAGACCTCGAGTATGAGAATCCACCACGTTAGCACTGGACCAATGATCATCCTTACAGATATATGTTTGAAATCTTAATATGAAGTTGTCTAACGGGCAATTCCTGCAAGTGATCAGTATGCTGAATAAATCACAATAAATCACAATTGTTGTGTTAACTGCTCCGTAAATTTATTTCAGTTTCCAAACACCGTTTAAAATATCTGCATTTAATAATCGCACATACATTTCTGCCGGATGTCATTTGGGAGTTAAAGTACATGCAGGTCGATTGTACTCCTGTACAACTATCTTACCTGGAAATCTAAAAATAGCTTACCTGGATTGCATGCAGGGGAGGCATGTACAATACACATCAAAATTGTGAATGATATGCTTCTTGCTTTTCTGAATTTATCAGGGATGAAGTCAGAAGATGTAACATGGAAGAGAGACAGGGACACACCCTGACTTTGCCAGGGACAGAGTCCACCCCTGTTGTAGTCAATGACAGAGTCAACAGGACAAGAAATACAGTATGTGAGACACACACACAAAAAATAAATAATCACAGCAGTCATATGATATTACACAGATACAAGTGAGACTACTGCAAAAACACTCCATTGGGGAAAGCATTGATTGACAGAGTTATATCCCTTCACAATTCTTACGGTGTGTAATATTGAAATGTTATTTTTTGTTTATACTTCTTTGAAAATGCCAGTTTGTATATTTTATTTGCTACACGTTGTACTGAATTCGGGTGAATATCAAAATATTTGCCAGCTGCACATATCGATGGAAATATTATTTCTTTGCCAGTCTCCACGTTCACAGATTTAATCGCCCTGGGAAATTTACTATATTTCCCAGTACAATCACATGCAGAATTCTGACTTTGTGTAATAGCCTGTAAATTACATAAAAAATTATTTTTCGGATCTGAATCAATATGACCGATGACGTCCATCTTCGATTAATCCATGAAAACACTCGTATACGAATTTATGACAGAGATTTTTTTTTTTCCAACAGTAAATCTGCGATAACCAGCATTATCAACAGCACCAACTGGATTTTTTGGTCGACAGTTCCTGATGATACCATCACGAGATGCCTCATAATTTTGAATGATGGGATGTGTTACAAATTCATTTTGCTCCATTTATATAATAATATTATTTGTCTAAATTATTTTATTGTTAGCGTGGAAATCTGGCAAGATAGTCTTCAGTATTTTTTTTATGGGAGATTCAATGCCATCATTATTTTTATCATAATATCATTTCAGCTGTCTGTATTTTTTACCACTGCATTTTGCACACAGCTGTGTTTCTCCTCTGACTCCAACACCACATCGTAAACACAGTCTTGGTCCTAGACTTTTGTGACGTACACTTTGCATGTGATATCCACAGAATTCATTTACGCAAGCCCTGTTACAAGGAACTGAAGAACCAATCATTAACCACTTGCATTTATTCTTTGCTTGAATCATTATGTATCTAATCAGTCTTCAATTTAAATATATATTTGCCTTAATTGTAACATGGGGAATTTGAGAGATTATCTGCAATTAAACCCTCTAAAGCCAGATTTGATCTGGACAGAATAACCCCTGAATTGCCGAGGTGAGCTCTGGTTGGTGTTGATTTGATGAATAAAACTCTAATCAATCGTATCCGTGAAGCCATGAGAGAATTTCGCAACGATGGTGTGGCTCATTTGTGGTCAACATTCAGAATTATGCATGATGTCGATGCTACAATAAATGAAAAGCGAGCAGCGACAATTATTATCTCGACGTTGCACGAAAATACATTTTCAGAATAAAATTTATCATAGCAGTTGATGACACATGGATTATCCGTGATAAACGTGATCCTGTTCGATTACACCACACTAGAAATATTGTCATGTTAAATAAGAATTCCAAACCAGGAATACTAACTGGTATCGACAAACCATATTTTGAATGAGCATATCCTGTATGCGATATATCCTCTGAATGATAAACCTAACGTTGATGACCTCCTACTGATGAAAATTTCTCACTTGAATTGTGTTGCTAAGCGACTTACAGAACACTTCACAAACATGATATATGGAAATGGTTTAATGGATCTAAGCATAAAACAATAAATAAATTAGTGGGCAGAAACAGTTAAAGATACTGGAATGTCTATGAAGGACGTTGCTGTGTTAGAAAAAAAATTAAGATTTCCAAAAAAGATGAAGATATTAACCGGAGAGATTTTGTATGAATCGAAATATTTTTATAAAATGGTGCTTTGATAGAGATTATTGATGACAACGCGCATGCGTGGACTTTGGATATAACAATATTTCCACAAAATCGAACTGTTAAATTCTATAACGGTGACATGTTTGATTTTATCAGAAATATTAGCAAGAGTGACCCTGTATCTGTGTTGTTTTTTCAAAGTTCAGAATCGGCGAATTATGATCAGTTTGTATGGCCTAATGAAGATATTTATCTATGGAATCTCTCCACGATGAAATGAAAACTCTTGCGCAGAAGTACATGAACAATGACTATGTCATCAATGATGTTATCGAATGATTACTCAGTAATTGTTTTACCGTTCCATCAGCCGCTGCCCACGCTGCTCAGAAGGAAAATTCATGAAAACCAACATGGTTGGAGTTTCTTGAAGATGTCCAATGCAGTTGTGTCGAATATGGACATGGCGGATTATGGAATACTAAATACGATTATAATGATGTTATCTCGGTTGATATGGTTGCATGTTATCCTGGAAGTTTTCTTGGAGTGGGTGAGTGTTCTGAATACTTCAAGCGATTTGGACATCCAACACACGAAATGACCAGAGTTGTGATGAATGGACCCTTACCAGATTTTGACTTAACTGGATTTGTATGTATTGAGTCATTCAAGTGTGCATGTAATCTTCATTCAGTTGTGTATGTTTGGTTTGGAAGACATCTTTCAGGAAAATGTTGGGCTCCAATAGTCTAATTACGATATATGATTGATGTAAAAATATTAATGTCGTTGGTTGTAAGTAAATCAATAATATCATATCGTTTGCAGAAACAGATTTGGTTACCATAAAAGAAGAAATATTCCCCTGATGAAAATCCTGATATCACTGACTTTGAAAATAAACTTGCAAAAGATCTTGGTAGAAAAATAATTGGTAACTTTACACAAGGAGGATCATATGATCATAAATGACATTGTACATGATTAATTATCAACGAAACTGAACTCGATTTTATAATTGCCAATACAATGGAGAGAAGCACATTTATAAGTTGAAGTAATGTTAATTTATCGGACAGAACTAAATTAGGTACAATTGTAAGCTTCACTGATGGCGACCCACCACAGTTTACTCATTTAAGATCTTCGATGCTCACGTACGTTTCGACAAATTTATTATCGATAAATAGATTTGTGATACCGCGGTTAGAGTCGCTATAGATTCATTTTATATCAATAAAAAATACATAGGATCGCTAAAACAATTACATATCAGTGCTGATGCATCATGGGGAGAATGGAGAATAAAACGAGAAAAGATACTTAATTATTCTGAATCTGCTGATTACATTCCTCCAGATGGATCTGGGGGTATTTATTATGAAAATAGTTTTATGTCAGAGTTGTCATCAGCTCCATCGGTATATAATCCTGTGGCCAGGTATAAAACAATTTATCTCAGTGGACCTGGAGGTTCTGGTAAAACAACACGTGCGATCGAATTATTCTAGAATTTTTATATGGTTGTACTAACTCCGACTCACCGGCTTGCCAGAGAAATGAACGAATAAGGAGTTAAATCATGCACTTATCACAGTTTCTTCCGATGGAAGGGAGATGCATGGACTTCACAATGAATGGGTGAGAAATATATTCCTAAGATTATTATTTGGGATGAGATATGTATGGTGTCGCTGGAGGTATTAAAAATATTTCTTGATTGGTTATTGATGAAAAATACTGCTGTTATCATGTGTGGCGATCATGGTCAACCACCACCTTTTGTTGGATCATCTCTGCATGAATGGCTGAAAAAGTTCGTAGATTATTATGAGGAGATAACTGATGATCATAGAACTATTGATGAACCACTGAAAGAGTTTAATAGGTTAATCAGACTGCAGCCAGATAAGATTCAGTGTGAGATAATGCGTGAAGTAATTCCAGAGACTACGATGAATGAGTTTTGGAGTTTATGGAGGACTGCTGATTTGATACTTGTAAGTCGGAAGATAGTCGTGATACACTTCAACAACAATTATTTCTGTTACATAAAGAAAAGTTTTCAGATCTACCTGTGCCATTGTGTTATCGCCCAGCAGACACACACAAGCAAAATATTGAAGTTAAAATTCCTGGAATTAATGAGAAACAAAAACTTGTTCTTAATGATATTATTGTTGTTTATGTGAGTGCTGTTGAGAGCGCATTAACGATGGACAAATCTCCATAGATATTAGGATACGCTATGATGATTTATTCATCACAAGGATTAACTATTTCTGATACAGATATCTGGATTATCGATGATCACATCAAATGGTCAAATTTAGTTTATCTAGCGGTATCGAAAGTTAGAAAAATATCACAGCTATGGATGGTTATCATGGATCGCGTAATGACTGAAGAAATCATTGATAGAAATTGTGATGATTTAGTAAGGAAAAAATTAGCTGCGATCTGGCAAAAAAAAAATAAATGTAACTTTGATCTTGATGTTGAATTTATCTTGACGCTGAAACTGCAACAAAATAATCCTTGTGTGAGCTGTAACACAATAATGTTGCGGCAGTATTCAAATAATGATCCAAGACAATTTACCGTGGATAGAATTAATAGTAGTCTCGGTCATACATGTGAAAATGTGATGCTGACCTGTCTATAATCAATATAGAGGTGTTGGTGTCCTCCTTTCATAGAAGTGAAGATGGTGGTAATTGTATATCCTAAGGAATTACTTGTAATTGTTCGTGTACAAGTCCACGTTGAGGAGCAGTTGAATCTAGTCAGTAGATTGCAGGTCTACCCATGGATCTTACCGCACAGAAAATTTTATGTGTGGTTACACTCCAAATAGGATCAGTTGCTCTTTTTTTATACCCTTCAAGTTCACCAGGTTCATATAAATATCTTACAGTCACCGGTTGTTGATCACCTCTATGACAAAGCCACCAGTGCTGTCCTCATCAATGGCAGCAGAGGAGATTGGTTTCGAACAACAGTTGGAGTGAGACAGGGATATATACTGTCACCTACACTCTTCAACATTTTCCTGTAAAGGATCATGGAGGGTGCCTTGCATGACCACAAGGGCACTGTCAGCATTGGAGGAAGAACAATCACAAACCTTCGCTTCGCAGATGATATTGATGGTTTAGCAGGAGATAAAAAAAGAACTGGCTGACTTGGTTGAACACCTCAACACAACCTCCACAGCATGCGTTATGGAGATTAGCGCTGAAAAAAACAAACTGATGACAAACAACACCAATGGCATCAGTGCAAAAATAAAGGTCAGTGGACAGAAGCTGGAGTCAAAAGCTTTAAGTACTTGGGATCAATTATCACAGACGAGGGGTCCAAACCAAAATACTTTGCAGGATTGCCCAGACAACAGCAACCAAAAAATAACAAGGTTGAGACCAATCTTGAAAGATACCAACATTGCTTTTGGTTCCAAAATGAGGCTGATGCGCTCGATTCTCATATCTGTCTTTCTGTATGCTTGTGAAACATGGACGCTCACATCAGATCTACAAAGAAGGATTCAAACCTTTGAAATGAGATGCTATCGCAAGATCTTGGGCATCTCATACATTGACCATGTAACCAACGAAGAAGTCCACAACAGGATCCAACGAGCCATCGGATCCTATGAAGACCACTTGACCACCGTAAAAAAAGCACAAACTGAAGTGGTACTGTCATGTCTCAAGATCATCTGGACTAGCAAAAACAATCTTGCAAGGCACAGTATGAGGGTGCAGAAGAAGAGGCAGACAGAAAAAGAGGTGGGAAGACAACAATAAGGAGTGGCCAGGCATGGGATTTGGAGATTCCCAAAGGGCAGTAGAGAACAGGGAAAGATGGAGAGAATTGGTTGCAAAGTCAGCTGTGGTGCCCCAACAACCTTTTGGGTTAAGGGATTGATGATGATGATGATGATGCTGATGATGACATTACTTAGTACTGGTTCTTTTGAGAAAGAATCACGTCATTGTACTGGTATGTAATTTTTTTGTGATCTTACTGATGGGTTTCATAGAATTTGCACGAGTAATTTCATTATTTAATGCAACAATCACACTTGATAGTCCAGCAACCCATTCACGAGATCTTTTGTCTTTCTGAACTTGATTTAGGGATATTTCCTGTGCATATTGATATCCAAACAATCGTTCAGCAAGTGTTTGATTAAATCGCTCAATGATTGCCTGATTGCGATGAATTGCGGTGTGCCCTTGTCTGATTTTAAGTTATGTTGTTTCATCATCGACGTTACTGCACCAAGAAATTCTTTGCCAGGATCAACATGTAGTAGCTTTGTTCATCGTAGACCGCCGCATTGATCAATTCGTTCAAACGCAGGTGCATCTTCAGCTGCTGTTTTTGTTGATAGTGGTTCTGCTTCTTTATATCTACTTGCAACATCAACAACAGTTAATGCGTATTTGTATGTGCGTGATTGATGTCGATGTGTTTTAATAGTATCATGTGTTAAAAACAAAATATTTGCTTGATGAACTTCATCGGGAGCGCTGACATCAAAATGCACGTACTGAATTTGTGTAAATGTTGGTAGATAAATTTTCCATATTACCTGTCGTACTAAACAATTTGCCATGAAGATGCTTCTCACCAGGATACTTAGCCCATGGAGTCCCTGGTAATTTTCCCAGTGAAGCAGCGATATCACCACCTGTCTTCGTATGAGACGAAATAAATCTGTATTTGCTTGTACCACATTTTACACACTTGCCTGTAAGCTCACGGTTTTTATTTTTTGTTATTATTGTTGTTAATCCACTTGTGGAGGTGGGTGCTCTGCATCGAACACAATATAAATTCATATTATTTATTATATTTGTACAATATGGATGTCATTAATTTCTCAGCAACACGAAAACAAGAGCCAGTCAAGCATCATCCAGCGCTACCAAATTCTATCAGAGCAATTATAATAGGTCCATCTGGGTCTGGTAAGACGCAATTATTGCTTAATCTGATGATGAGATGGCTCAAGTGGGATAAGTTGTATTTAGTCGCACCATCCGTAGATTATCAGCGATGCTACGATGTGCTTAAAGATTTTAATGAAGAAGCAAAATCGTTGGATGAAGACGGTAATTATATTATTGATTTTATAACTGATATTGATGAAGCACCATCTGTAGATGACCTTGCTGGCTGTATTAATAATCTCATAGTATATGACGATGTGATTCTGGACAAACAATCAAATCCAGCTCGGATATTTTCCCCGAGGTAGACACAAAAACACAGACGTGATTTATGTTACTCAGCGATATACACAAATACCTAAAGTGATCAGAGACAATTGTAATCTTTTAGTTTTGTTTATTGGAGTTGATACACATACTCTGCGAGACATCCATCAGACTTGGTGTTTAGGGGATATGGATATGATTAAATTCAAAAACTTCTTTTCAAAAGTGCAAGCTACCCCACAGGGATTTATCATGATAAATTTACATGATCCTCGGTCGCAATATCGTATAGGTCTCGATAAAATTTTTGGTTGAGAGACACAGTAGCAGGGAGGGCAACAAGAGAAATTGAGTGTCCGACAGGTAAACAAACACGCATACAAAATGAAAAGATAAACGTCAAAGACAAAATGACAAAAATGAGCTAACCCAATTAGAGAAGTCTCAGTCGGTTAGAGGCTTCGATGTTATTGACCTTGTATGTTCATTTTTGTAGGAAGCTTTATTTTTCAAAAATGACCGCTGCAAAAAAGTTGTAGGATTTGCCCTTCCTGCTGCTCATGTTCATGCATAATGGCAATCAGAGGAAATGATTGCTCTATCCTACCTGTCATAACATACTTTATAACATTGTTCCCACTGTTTCTAATATATATATATATATATATATATATATATATATATATATATATATATATATATATATATATATATATATATACTAACTAGCTAATAAAACCAGCTAATAGTTATAATAGTTTACACACAAATGTATTGAAACAACAACAGGTAAATCAAGTTGATTTTTTTAAAGTTATGTTTTTGACAGGTAGGTAGCATGAAATTATGAAATAGTTAAAGTTCTATATTTAGTTAGCTTTGGCAAGTGAAAGATTTAAATGACTGTGTTTATTAATTATTCATCACTAATGAAGATGGGAGATGATATACAATTTTGTCCATTAATTTATGTGTTCATTTGCCTGTTTGTGTGTTTGATTTTTTGTTAGTTTGTTATGCCCTCAACATTTGTGAACCAGTTTCATCCACTCTCATGAAACTGCAATATGGATGCTTAAGTGACATTGTTTT
>JAECUM010008788.1:0-106152 GCA_016617855.1 Megalonaias nervosa | reverse complement strand
ATATATATATATATATATATAATTTTTGCAATGGTGGGAAAATTTTCTTTATCCTGCCTTATGGAACTTTTTTCTTTTTAACTATAATACAATGAATATTATGGCGGTCATTTTCGAATTGACTACCCAGAGGGAATTAGGGAAAAAGGTCACATCTATCTGAATATGGCGAATTTACCCCAAAGGTGCTCGTTACGCCATGTATTGCCCATCATGGGCTGTAAAATAGCATTAAACCCCAAACAAGAACAAAAATAAAATAACAAATACAAATAAAACAAGATAATTGGTCAACTAAAAGTGACCATGAGTGGGTTGTGGGCGGTAATTCTGTAACATGGAATCCGCCCTGTATACAACAGTGGTTTAAATGTTGACTTCTAAAAGTAAATAAATCCACCTCTGTTCATAGAACACATCTTCGTTAGCCAAGTTTCCGACATGTTAACCCTATCTACACCTTGGCGGATAGAACAGATAATTTAGTGCTTTGTTCTAGCGACGTCTATTGGATTTTAATAGTTGCCTCCCTTAGTATGTAATACCAACTAACCAATAACGTGTAACAGTGGAGCGTTGTACATTAGTCAAATATGATGGAGGCAACTGACTTCAAAAGGATACTTTGTAAGTTTATCATCGAAAGTATGACTACGTACCAGAGGAAAACCATTACAGGTTTATTCGAGTGAAAGGTGTTTTTACTGGCAGTGGAAAATTGCTTATTTATGTGTCCATTCAAGTTGTGTGCTCCTCTTTGTCCTCGATCATGTGGGATCAGTGCGCAAATCTTAACAACTTAATTTTGATTGCATGCAGTGACTTGCCACCACATCCAATGAAATTCACGAACCCGAAGTACAGAAATATCGGCTCGATACGCCAAGGTGTAGACCGAATTAACATAACTGAACCTTGGCCAGCGAAGAAGAATATGATAGAAGAATGTGGACATAAACGGTCTCTAAGCTGACCGAACGTTGGGCCTATCAAACCACAGCATTACAACAATTTAACGTTTTTTTTAATGTGATGCAATTCTGACTGTCTCCTTTGCCAAATGAACTAAATCAAATATCTGGTCACAAGTACATTACAGTAAATATGGAAATTCTTCATCCAGTAATCATCCTTTCACATGAATATCCAGTAAAACTGAAATACCTTAGCTGTAAACATTGTTACATTGATCATCTAACTGAAATGAATCAAACTGTGTGACATCACACGAAACTTACATGAACATTCTCAGTTAAAAAATGACGTCTGAGTGAAATGTTTTATTTATTCGGAAGGACAGTTGCTCTTTGAATTATAATTTGTAAAAGTAAATGTGCTTTGAAATGTTATTGGTTATAAAATTGCACAAAAAGTTTGACAAGCTCATTAGAGCTTATGATGAATTGGTGTTTTAAATCATGCCGATGTTAAAATAAATCACACACACACACACACACACACACACATATGTATATCTATATATATATATATATATATATATATATATATATATATATATATATATATATATATATATATATATATATATATATATATTGTTACGTATATGTAATTAAATTGCTTGTGTGTTAGTTTTAAAATTCTTTTTTATTTTATTTTGTTTTCATTATATTTTATTGTAATGATTATTTTTACGGGATTCGAAATTCTTTTTCAGTAATTCTGTTTATCTAAGACGTAAAACATATTACATTAGTAATATTTTTAGTTTACCTTGGTACGCGGTAGTGTAAGCGCTACGCGAAAACGATTGGCTATTGCCAAGGTCATTTCGTCTAGTCTAAATACTAAATAACAATGTTTTATTTTTATATTTATTTCAGAGTGATAGTAGACAGGGATTCTTCCTACGTGACGAATTGCATTTTTCTTATTGCGTGTTTCGAGTGTTAGGAGACCTCGTAGTCTGTCTCGCGAGAACGGGATGATAATTTGGGTATATATAATACTCTTTCTGAGCGCTTATCAGTCAGTTGTATTCCTGATACCTAGAAAGCCGGATAGGTTATTTTATTGTTGAAACCAGATTGTTTTTGAAGTTCATTTGTTTTTGGAATTTAATAATTTATTCTCTAGAAAACCAAACGAGTGTACTGTTTTATAAATTCTGGGAGAAAGAAATTCAGTGGAAATTTCTTCTGGAATTATTCGGAAACATAAACTGTGATTCAATTGAGGAATTGTTGATATTTGTACAAGGACCACATCTGACGTCATCGCCTTCTATATTGGAACGTCGTCGAGACTCAAACTTGGATTCTAAAAGAAACTATTTAGTGATAGGACTTGTATTTTTCATTCTTAGGATTAAATTTTGGATTATATTCACAAACCGTAAGTCCTATTTTCCAATTTTTACATTGTTTTCTAGGGAAATAAATTATTTTGTTGAAATATACGAAGCTTGTTGTCTTCACTCTTTTCTCTTGTTATTATTGTACGAACCTACACGTAACAGGAGAAAATTGGGCGCTTGTCCTTGAGATATATGAATTTTGGTTAAATATTTCAGAAAATTGTTTTTTTGAAATTTAAATTCTCCTAGTTTCTAAATGCCAAGTACTATTTTACATTTTGTTTGAAATCTTTAGTGAAAACAACAGGCTTTTATTCACATTATCATCAAAAGTAGAGAATTTTTTGAATTTTACCCAGGAGTGTTTGGACCTTTTTGAAAATGGAAGTCCAGCTAAAATAGTTGGAATTAGAGATAAGACAGGTTCAGTTTCAGATAGAAAAGATACAAAAGGAAAAAAACAAAAATGGAAGTAATGGAGTTACAATTTAAAGAAAGAAGGGAAGAAAGACAAATACAATTTCAAAAAGAAAAATTAGATATGCAAATGCAAAGAGAAATTCGGTTAAAAGAATTAGAGCTGGCAAAAGGAAAACACTCCCCTACTTTTGATGTTATAAGGAATATCAAGCTAGTGCCCCCTTTCAGAGAAAAAGAAGTAGATAGATATTTTCCTTATTTTGAAAAAGTTGCTGAAAGTTTCAAGTGGCCAAGGGAATACTGGACTCTGTTATTGCAGTGTGTACTTACTGGTAGAGCTAGTGATATTTATTTTTCACTGTCACTGGAACAAAGTTCTGACTATGATTTGGTTAAGGACTGTATTTTGAAGGGTTATACGTTGGTCCCTGAGGCTTATCGACAAAAATTCAGGTTTTCTAGAAAACCAACTGACCAGACCTATGTCGAATTTGCATGGGAAAAAGCACAACAATTTGATAGGTGGTGTTCTTCTAGAAAGGTCAATACAGATTACCAAAGTCTCAGACAACTCATTTGACTTGAAGAGTTCAGGAACTACGTCCATGGTGACATTGGAATGTATCTTGACGAGCATAAGATCAAAACCTTGGAAAATGCTGCTCGTGCTGCTGATAGCTATTCCTTAACTCATAAAGTTCCTGTTGTACGAAAATCATTCACTCAGCAGTCTACCGGTAGAAAGGTATTCCAGCCCAACACAGCTCCTCCTAAAAATCAATCTGGTACAACTTCTAAAAATCAAGCTTCTGATAAACTTGATTCAAAATCCTTGTCTATTCCTACGTGTACCTATTGGAAGAAAAAAGGACACGTCATTTCTGATTGCTTTAAATTGAAATATAGGCATCAGAATCATGATAGACCTATCCCAAATGCTCTTATTTCTAAGAGGTCAAGGTCACGGTCATGTATTGAAAGCAATATATTTGTTGGGTCTCAAAACCACAGTCTGATTTTTCTGTGGAGAATTATGAACCATTCATGTCGAAGGGTTCTATATCACTCTTGGGTGATTCGGCCAATCCTATCCCTATTAAAATTTTAAGGATTACAGGAGCTTCTCGGAGTCTTTTATTATCAGGTACTTTGCCTTTTTCTGTGAAGTCCTGTTCTAATGAAAGTGTTCTCATTCAGGGAGTAGAGTGCGGCTTGGTTAATGTTCCTCTCCATTCTGTAAATTTA
The DNA here is from genome assembly GCA_016617855.1 of Megalonaias nervosa. NCBI lineage: Eukaryota > Metazoa > Mollusca > Bivalvia > Unionida > Unionidae > Megalonaias > Megalonaias nervosa. The sequence goes on along the minus strand of JAECUM010008788.1, from coordinate 102,170 downwards.
TCATCAGACTTAGTTTCAGGACCTGTGACAGTCGGTATAGTGCCTAACCTACCCGTTGAGGGCATTCTTTTGTTGCTAGGCAACGACCTAGCTGGAGACAAGGTTGTGGTTAATCCACTTGAAACTGACAAGCCTTCTTTGGATCAGAAAGTTGATCCTATTGAAAAAGAATATCCTGAGTTATACCTAGCTTGTGCAGTTACCAGAGCTATGTCAAAGAAAGCTCTTGAGAATCATTTTGATAAGGAAAATATTCCTTTAGCTGACACATGTATTGGTCAGGCTTTTGATGAGGTCAATTTCACGTCTAATTTGGATCAATCAAAAGGTTTTGATCACAGTGATCCTCTTTTAAATACTCATTCTCTTTTATCTAATCAGGATGATAAACGAGAATCACTTGTCGTCGAACAGGAAAAAGATCCTGATATCTCCTGTTTGTTTCAGTTTTAGTGAAACTGAAGCCACTAAATACCTGTCTGTTATTTCATTAAAAATGGAATTCTTATGAGAAACTGGAGACCTCCAGATGTACCTGCTAATGACGAATGGTCAGTGAACTATCAGATTGTAGTTCTAAAATCTTACAGACAGGAAATACTTAGTTTGGCCCATGAAACTCCTCTGGCTGGTCATTTAGGGATAAATAAAACTTATCACAAGATCTTGACTCACTTTTACTGGCCAAAAATCAAAAGTGATGTTTGTAAATTTTGTAGATCTTGTCATACTTGTCAAATGGTAGGAAAACCCAATCAGAAGATACCTAAGGCTCATCTGCAACCAATTCCTGCATTTGACTAACCATTTAGCAGAATTATGGTAGATTGTGTTGGTCCCTTACCTAAGACCAAATCAGGCAACCAATATTTGCTGACCATTATGTGTGCGTCAAAAAAATTCCCAGAGGCAATTCCTTGAAGGAATACTATAGTAAAGGTTTTGATATAGTTTTTTTTTTTACTCAATTTGGCCTTCCCAAATCTGTCCAATCAGGTCAAAGGTCAAATTTCATGTCTGGAATTTTCCAGCTAGTTTTGTTTGAATTAGGCACTCCGCAGTTCAAGTCAAAAGTGAAACTATGGTTTCACAAAACTTTACTTGAGAGAACATTTGAGTCCTGTAATAGAGTTAATTCTCTCTTGCTCATTCTTCAAAATTTTTTTCAAATTAGATTTTATGGCCCTTACAAAGTAAAGAAGAAAATGAATGAATTAAATTATAATTATAGTACTCTGGTCTAAATAAATTAATGGAGTACTAGTATATTGAAAGAGATAGCCAAGTGAATTATACAATTAATTTAGTTGTACATGTCCCACCAACTGAGGATTTAAGTGAAGAAATTAAATTGGATACCGTTGATCTTGGAGCAACAAATCTTCGGAATTCGGAAATTATGAAAGATCTAAACCAGAAACTTTTGCAATTCCAACAACAAGAAAGAAATGAACTTAAACAGTTTCCGGATATTCCTACGAGGACAAACAAAATTTTTCATGACGTTGAAATTGTAGATTCAAAACCTGTGAAACAACACCCATACGGAATGAACCCTCTCAAACAGGAATACTTGAAAAAGGAAATTCAGTATTTGCTGGAGAACGATTTCATAGAGGCCAGGAAAAGTGATTGGAGTTCACCATATATACTTGTTCCGAAACCGGATAAAATTTTCCGTATGTGCACTGATTATAGGAAGGTGAACGGTGTGACAAAAACAGATTCATTTCTATTACCAAGAATCGATGATTGTATTGATAAAATTGGAAATACCACTTACGTCACCAAATTTGACCTTCTGAAAGGATTTTGGCAAATTCCACTTACGGAAAGAGCGAAAGAAATTTCGGCATTTGTGACTCCAGATGGACTCTATCAATATAAAGTAATGTCGTTTTTGTGATTATGGGTTCTCCAAGTACGTTTCAACGCTTGATGAATATGATTACTTCCGGTCTAGATAATTGTGATGCTTATATTGATGATGTCATCATCTACAACGACACCTGGAAAGGACATATAGCCACGATTCGGAAATTCTTTGAAAGACTCACTGATGCTAATTTGAAAATCAATTTATCTAAAAGTGAGTTCTGCCGTGTTTGTGTAACTTTTCTAGGACATATTGTGGGACATGGTCAAGTTAAACCTATTGATGCTAAGGTTAAAGCTATCTCTGATTTTCCTGTGCCTGTCAGTAAAAAGCAACTGATGGCGATTTTTGGGTATGGCCGGATACTATCGACGGTTATGTTCCAATTTTTCCAATATTGCTGAACCTCTGACAAATTTGTTAAGTAAGAGTAACAAGTTTGTCTGGACCGAGAAATGTCAGGAAGCTTTCGATAGGATAAAAGCCATACTCAAAGGTGCGCCGGTTCTAACAGCTCCAAATTTCAATCAGTCCTTTAAATTTTTTGTGGATGCAAGTGATGTTGGGGTTGGAGCAGTATTGATTCAAGAAGATAGAAATGGTGTTGATCACCCAGTGTGCTATTTCTCTAAGAAATTAAATAAGCACTAAAGAAATTACTCAACAATCGAGAAGGAATGTTTGGCTTTAATATTGGCATTACAACATTTTGAAGTTCACACTAGCTCATCTCCTTCTCCCGTTGTTGTATATAGTCATCACAAGCTCCTTACTTTCATCGACAAGACGAAAAATAAAAATCGAAGATTATTAAAGTGGATTTTTTTTTGCAATAGTATAATCTCAACATCAGGCACATCAAAGGAAAAGACAATTTGATTGCAGATGCACTTTCCCGTGTATAGAAATATTATTTCATATACACTTTACATAATTCATATGATTTTCTTATGTAATTTTGTTTACCTCATGTTTAATTTACATATGGTAAAAAGAAAGCTTTATTATATAAATCTTTCTTTTTTCTTTATGGGGGAAGTGTTACGTATATGTATTTAAATTGCTTGTGACTTAGTTTTAAAATTCTTTTTTATTTTATTTTTGTTTCATTAGGTTTTAGTGCAGTGATTATTTTTACAGGATTCGAAATTCTTTTTCAGTAATTCTGTTTATCTAAGACGTAAAACGTATTACATTAGTAATATTTTTAGTTTTCCTTGGTCCGCGGTAGTGTAATCGCTAGGCGAAGACGATTGGCTATTGCCAAGGTCATTTCGTCTAGTCTAAATAACAATGTTTTATTTTTATATTTATTTGAGAGTGATAGTAGATAGGGGTTCTTCCTACGTGACGAATTGCCTTTTTCTTATTGCGTGTTTCGAGTGTTAGGAGACCACGTAGTCTGTATCGCGAGAACGGGATGATAATTTGGGTAGCTATAATACTCCTTCTGAGCGCTTATCAGTCAGTTGTATTCCTGATACCTAGAAAGCCGGATAGGTTATTTTATTGTTGAAACCAGATTGTTTTTGAAGTTCATTTGTTTTTGGATTTTAATAATTAATTCTCTAGAAAATCAAACGAGTGTACTGTTTTATAAATTCTGGGAGAAAGAAATTCAGTGGAAATTTCTTCTGGAATTATTCGGAAACATAAACTGTGATTCAATTGAGGAATTGTTAATATTTTGTACAAGGACCACATCTGACGTCATCGCCTTCCATATTGGAACGTCGTCGAGATTCAAACTTGGATTCTAATAGAAACTATTTAGTGATAGGACTTGTATTTTTCATTCTTAGGATTAAATTTTGGATTATATTCACAAACCGTAAGTCCTATTTTCCAATTTTTACATTGTTTTCTAGGGAAATAAATTATTTTGTTGAAATATACAAAGCTTGTTGTCTTCACTCTTTTCTCTTGTTATTATTGTACGAGCCTACACGTAACAATATATATGGCTGCAATGTTTAAAACTTTAACGTCTGCGCGTTTGATAAAATCCAAGACTTGAAAAAGACACCAACCTCGAAATCGACGGATATAACTGGCATAATAAACTTAATGAGTTGAACATTTTATGACAACATTTATTAAAATATAATGTTTTGTTTATTCAGCATTCAGTCTCCGTTATGGCTATAATACTATAATATATTCTTAAGTAATTTAGAAAATGTTATTCTCTCATCTTTACTTGTGTCGTAAATGGGGGGAATGTTTTAACGTCACTTCCGGTGTTATATGACCTGTCTTTGTTGTTCTCCGTAAGTGAATTGTTACGTGTGGTTGGAAGAAGCCTATTTCAGTTTTATTTATTTAACCTTGGTAACTTTATTTACGTGATCTATATTGTGAGAAGGCCTGTTTCTTCTGTAATATAACATTTTTTAAAAGGCTTTTCTGATGTAAGGTGTGGACTTAATTAGTTCTTGCTTGAACAGCGGCTCGTATAGGCCTAGTTCCTTATATTACATACTCGTGTACTATACATATACATTCCTAAACAATTATGTCCACATTACTTATGTCGACAAACTACTTATGTCGACGAAGTGTACATTCCCGGGTCCATTGTCTATTGTTACTATCAAATCTATCTTGCTTATATCGAAGTAGAGAAAAAACGTGACGTATATGTCGACAGAAGCCCTGTCGTAGGTCCGAACTTGAACTGATGGTTTGTTTTTTAATCGTTTATATCGACAAGCTGCCATTTCCGACCCATGCTTTGTTCTACAATTATTTGTTGTTGTTTTCAGACTTTGATGATGCTGTCACATTAACAGTATTTAGTTGTCAGTGCTCAAAATCAGATAGCCCAGCGCCCGTGGCTCATCTAATTTCAGCTCGTGCCCTTCTTATATTCCAGGTGAGGTGTCTTTTAGGCTTGTCCAGAAAAAATAATTTGTCTGAGAAAAGTTTGGTCTTGCTGATGAAATGTGAACATTTATTTCCAGATTGAAATACTATAGTATTTGCATACCTCATACTAATTTTAAAAACGAAAACATCAACGATATAAAACATTCATTGATTTATAATTTCTAACCTGATTGTCGCCGGGAGGTCCCTAAAACTGTAAAATTATTGGTGATTCAACGCAAATGGAAGCTCTTGATGTAAACAAGCTGTCATACTGCATAATGTCCATTTCCAGTTTCTAGAATAGTCTGTTTCTATAAAAACGGTATGCTACTTAGAATTATAAAAATTGTATATTTATACTTCTGTTGAAAGCTGTAAACTTTGTGTATTAAGTGAAGCATTTGAACTATGGGGAACAAATTACCTGGATTTCCAATAGTAAATGGTCACTTGACTTTACATACATGTGATTCTGCCAGAGAGGGATAAAATACCATTTTGGTTATTTATGTTCATTACAGGTACTGGAATTTCCAGGAATCCTTGCAACTGGTGCAGTGATGTGTGGCAGAGTAATGGGATTAATGCTAGCATGTATTTGCAACAAGATACTAATTGATTGCTTTTATTGTTGTAATCTGGAGAGTTTATAGATGCTTTCTGATAAGGTCACTAGCAGACAATATTCTGCCCATTTTACCTGGAAGATGGGCAACCTGGCAGTTTCTCCTATATGTGATCACCAAAATTTTCCATTTTTAACAAGGAACACTGAAGCAAAGTCATCTTATAGATTACAAATGTAGATAGTAACAGAAAGCTTGAATTGCGTTCGGTTTATGTGTGTAATTTTCGTAAAAGTATCTTGAGATTCAATGAATTTATTTCAACTTCCAAACACCATATGAAGTCAATGGTAAATCTGCCAGTGGACTACAAGTATGGCAGCTGATGATGTCATTCAGGAACTATATATTCCAAATGCAGGATGTATTTTGAGGTATTATATGTCTTTGATTAAAAACTTGTCATCCATTGACAGAGGTGAGATATAAAAGGAAAGACCACCAAAAATAATTTCAGAAGAAATACTTCAATAGGTATTTTGAATTTTTTTATAAAAATAGTTTTGTATAATTACTGTTGCTTTGTTCAGCTTCAAAATGTTTCAAGTTAAAGTTTAATGAATAGTAATTGGCCTGTGTCTTACTCATGTTTACACTAGGGTAATACAACATTGGTTAAACATAAGTGGCACCAATGAGAAACATCAAAAGTATAATGAGAAATGGTATAAAGCAAGGCATGTTTCAGATGCAAGTGAACATAAACATTGCTGATCAGATGAGTAAAGAGGACATTGATAGAGCAATTAGACAATATCTGACCTCAGGACCTGGAGGAAAACATCACTGTACATGAAATAGATTGAGATCTGAATAAACATAAAAATCAGTTTAATATGATTTTTGTTTTTTTTTGTCATTTCATAATTGAAGTACAGCAATTGCAATGATGTGTGACAAATAGGACAATTTTGAGTATATGGTAATTGTAGTCCAGGGCTTCAGGAAGTTGAATTAAGCTTGTAATTTTTTTGAAGCCACCAGCCCTGAGCCTGTACCTAAAAAGTTTTTCTTTCAGTACTGGTCCTTAAAAGTTGACCTTTTATGGCAACTTCAATAATATATGTACCCTTTATCACAGCAAGCCAGCTTCAGTCTTTAAAAAAAAAGAGAAACCAAACAAAAAATTGCAAACTTCATCAAAGTAATAAAGGCAATGGAATCTGATTAATTGTTCCATTTTCCAAAGTGATTGGTGATTGGAACATGTTTATTATGCTGTGAAAGTTTCCTCTTCTGTAGGAATAAAATAACTTTATTTGTGATGGCCACCAATTGCTTGCATCAAAAAATGCAAATTAGATGAATATCACACTGAATTGTTTAGTGACACATATCTGTTGGCAATGGGATATAAATGAAATGACTACTATGTTTTTTTACACGTGATCTCTAGTGGGGTGTGTGCAGTGCATGAATTTTCTAACATACTGAAATTGATGGTTTTCTCACAGAGAAGGTAACACAAATGTAAGTTGTCAGTATACAGGTGTATTGTAAGCTGATTTTGCCTTGGTTTAATAACAATTTCTCTTCGTTATTTTTTCAAAGTGTTAATCCTACTCACTTATGACAGGTCAACCCTTAGAGATGAATTTCACTTGTATGAATTTTTTTTATTTATTTGGTGCCCCCGCCATCCCCCAACACTTGTCTTGACAACTGCTTATGTTGACAATAGTACCTCAGCCCCGAGGAAGTTGAGATAAAAGGCTAGTACTGTAATAATGAAATCATTGTATGTATAGTACATGTGTGTGTAGGTAAATTATAAGTAACTATACAAGCCCCTGTGACCTGGACACAGGGAATCAGATAATAACGTGTGGGGCTGATAGTAGGATGGAGACTAGGGGTCTGTATGTATTGTAGAAATGACACGTGTCATTAGAGCCCCCTCAGATTCCATGCCGATATTAATACCTCTCATTATAGCCCAAATCCCACTGATTCCAAAAGATGGTGCTTGGTACATTGGATTACATTCCTCCAAGGCTGAGGCTGTTCTCTTACCTGGGAAAGACTATTCATGTGACCATTGTGTGTATAATTTATGCAGAGCTAATTGTATGGGTATTGCATACCTGATATGTGAAAAATCTCATTTTTGAAACTGAGTGCCTTTACTTTCACACGTGTATTTGCAAGTCATTTTTATTAAAACTTGTACAATGCTATACTCTATCATCTCCAGGAGAAATTGAAATTTTTTAATAAATATTGAATGAACATGATGAGTATTGTCACCTAATTGATGAAAATTTTTTTTGTTATTCACTCAGAACTAAAACATTTTCTTTTTATTTTATAGTCAGATGAGTTGGATAACTAAAGTATATTAAGATTTTGAAAGTAGCAGATTTCTAAGGTAATGTCAGCTGTTTACTGTTAATGTACTGCAGTGTTTTTTTTTGTACATTAGCACAGTAAATCTGAGTAGCATAATTCTATAGCAATTCAAGCAAACAAAGCAGACATTAAAATTAGATCCAGGATCATTTGCATGACATGTCAACATGTTTCCACTTGACTACAGTGATTAATACATTGGAAGGGGATATATCTTTGCTTATGTTATGGCAGTCTATTGATACAAAATTTCTGGACTGTTACACTTAAATTGTTTTCTCAAACTTTTTTCTCTTGGGAAAACAACTGTTTCACAGACTAGCGTCTAATTGTTTGCACACCATTTCTTAATTATTATACTCCAAACTGTGAGATACGAGTCATGGTCTGAATATTGTTAGTGAGTGGCAGCCATGTGAATAGTTTTTTGAAATTTAGCTAATGGCTGATGTAGGAAACAGATACTATGGAACAATGTCCTTTTTTATGCTGTTTTCTAGTTTGATCAATTGCCTGCCAAACTTTTTGTGGTATTGATGGGTATATGTCATGTTTAGAATAGATGAGGTTACATCATTTGGCCTATTTTGGACTCATCCCTAATGAATTGACCAGTTGCCCAGAGGTCTCAGAAACACTTTATCACATGTATTTGGACGCAAATTTTTTATCTAGGATGGAGAAAATCATTTATGTAGAAGTCTTCTATATACATGCAATACCTAGGCAGCAAATTCAAAGAATTGCCAATCCTGCATCAACTACCTGCTGAATGGGGAAAATTTGTTGAAGATTTGATTATTTTAGCTGTGCTGATACTTGCAATGACTGAATTCAGAAGCAGAAAGACCCAGTGATGTATTTATGGTCAATATAAGAGTAAATCAAGTGAACAACTTTAGCTTTCATTATTGTGTTCACATCCGAGTGTAGCAGAATAAATAGTGCATGCGACCATGAAATCAAGACATGTTTAGACTTAAACAAAATGCTGTTTTCAAATTTGGATAAGCATTTTGGGGTTAAAGCACAAATTGAGGAAGATTGTAATGAGATTCAGCAGAGCGCTAAAGTTACTAAACTGATAGTTAAAATGAGACAGTAGCCAGTGTAAGAAAGTGCTTGATGTCTGGCTTTAGTGTTTGGGATAGGACCTTTCCTTGGATTGTCAAAATTCAGTCTAACTCTGATGGACAAACAAGAGCTATATGTCAATGGTGTAAAGAAAGTGAAAGATTAAACTCAATGGCAATTACTAGGTCTTCTAATCTGCCTAGTTCCAAATTTTCAATCATGGGACATCTAGAGACCACCTACCTGCTGCTGAGGCTTATTATACAAAACAACGCAAAGCAACTGTTCAACATGTAAGTAATTTTTCTTTCTTTCTTTCGTTCTATCTTTCCTTACTACTACAAGTATTATAACTACTGTTATATAAGGTGTATACATGTACATTTGCTTTTTTAACTGCACTCTGACATGGGTGAGTGCACTCTGATTTAAGCAGGATGGAAGTAATAATTGCTTGAACTTTTAATAATATATCAAGTTATTCATTAATTCCCTTTTTGACTGATTCATTTTATTCCATACTTTACAGTTAAAATAAAATTTAATCCTTTTTTGCAAAATTAATATGCTAAGTAATTAAATGGGTAAAATTCTTGTTTGAAAAATTAGTATTCTTATGGACATCATTGTGTTGTAATGTACATACTAAAATTTTATCAACATTGGTTACACAAACTAATTTTATAAATTTTTAAAAATTATTAGATCTGTTAAGTATTATTGAAAATTACTGGAAAAATAATTCTTATCAAAATTACCAGTTTTACTGACATTATGTTGTAATGTATGCTAAACAATTGATAGCTTAACATTTGTTCTAATAATGGTTATGTTTTTTATTATTTAACATTAAAAAAATGTAATGTACATATTTTATCATTTATGAATTCAGCTACTGAAGATCAGAAGCAGTGGAAGTTAGAAGGCAATTGTGACAGCACTAAAGAGGCACAATTCAACTCCTTGTATTACATAGTGAAAGTGGGTCAACCGCAGATTCAATACAACTAAGTAATCACATCAAATAGGAGCAAATGTCCAGACCCTCAAGACCATAAGAAACTGTACACTAGTGAAGAAATATGGATGGACATGTTGGAGGCCATAAACTCTACTTCAGAAGAAGTAGTAGACACCAACATAACTAATTCTGAATTTTTGGGACTTATTATTGATGAAAGTAACGATGTGACTGTCCATAAAAAGCTAAAGTTTATGTGTAGTGTCTGAGTAGTGATAATACGTCAATGTTTCATTTTGTGGATTGTATTGGTGTTATAGATGGGAAAGCTGCAATAATTGTTTGTGAATTAGTGAAGTTGTTTGAGAGAAAGAAAATCCCACTCAGCAAGTTGATGACCTTAGCTAGTGATGGTGTATCAGTGTCATGACTGGCAGACTCAGTGGTGTTGGTGCTGTACTAAAACAACATCACTCCAAGCATGTAATGTAGATACACTGTTGCTGCAGGCCAAACATGTAGGGACATTACACTCTTCAATGAATATCAGCACTCTCTCAGAGTATTGAGAAGGTGTATAGGAACTTCATCAGTTCTGCAGTATGCTGCAGTGAACTGAGAGCCATGGTGGACATTATGGAGAATGAAAACATGAAATATGTGACTGAAGGAACTAACAAGTTTCTGATGACTCTTCTTCTGCAATTGGCAGTGAGAGCAATAGTGGACTGTTACCCTTGTTTATGCCATCCTTGAACATGATGCTGCAGTGGGTGTTTCTGAGGCAAAGAGACTTTTCAGCAGGGTGATGTGTGTGCCATTGGTGCTGGTTTCAGGATTCTTTAAAGACGTTCTTGGATTAGTAGGAAAACTATCTCAAGTGTTTCACCGAGACAACGTGGACACTGAGACTGTGAACATTATGGTGGAACCTACTCTTTTGAAAATCACCCAGTTCAAAACCAGGAATGAGATAGAATTAGCCAAAGTTTATGATGAACTCACAAAATCAAAGTCTTTTCATCATGGGGTGAAGGTAACCAACAGAGAACAACTCAAGAGTGCAGTTTCAGAATGAGGCAAACATTTATCTGGACAATCTTCTAGAGAACTTAGATGAGAGGCTTCATGAACAATCAATGAACCTTCAGCTTCTGAACATTGTGCTGAACCCATCCAGAGTCCCAAGAAATGCCAGCAGTCTTGATGAACATAGTGAAAATGAACTACAGGAATTGATCAAGATTTATGGTGGCGAGGGTGGAGTTCCTGATAGCAAGAGAGCACAAGCTGGTTTCTACCAAGTGAAGGCAACTGCACACTGATAGTAGCCCATACAAGTCTACTGCAAAGGAATAGAGATGTATTTCTAGACTTTGCAGTCCTAGCTGCAATTGTGTTAGTGTCACCAGTGACATCTGTGGCATATGAGAGGGATTTCAGTGTGCAGAACAAAATCAAGATGAATGGAATTTCCAGAATAAAACATGAGACCTTAATTCAGTTGATTGAGTGAAAGAAGAGGCACCCAGTTTGGAGGAATATGACCCACATCCAAGCATCAGAAGATTTTGCAAAATGAGGAATAGACAAAAGTGAACTACATTGTAGTTAAATAATATGATATTTGTACATGATATCAATTTTTATACATCAATATTTAAAGAATTACAAGTAAATAAAACTGACAAGTGTTTGTGTCCTGGCATTATAATAGATATTTAGCCACTTCAACATGCTTCTGGGAGGGGACTGCAAGTTTTGCTGGTGAGGCTCCTATTTTTACCAAAGTAGGAGTCCTGGACTGCCAGATTTAAAATCCTAGTGAGACCTCTGGTTGCCATGTGGATTGTCTTGTCTGTTGTGGTGCTGTGCAGATAGTCTTTCCAAAAGTTGGTACACAGTGGCCGTGTAAATAGAAACTTTCTTCCTCCAAAATCCTGACCCATTTTATCTTTCACTTATAGATCTTGCTCTGTATGATGCCATTTCTTTCTTTGTTACAACTTAATATTTCTCTGTTAACTGTTAAATGCACCCTTTGCATTAAATAAGTTACAGTACAGTATCTAAGGGCGCATCTGCCAGCAACTTATGGCTTATAATAATATTCAGATAACTGAATCCCCAAGTAAAATAAAGATTCATTTAAGGTTGCATATGCATTTCATGTTTTAGGGGTTGAAATTTTATGTATATAATACTTTAATTTATATACAAGAACATTAACAAGTAATGTTACTGCACAGGTAGTTGTCTCTTTCTGTAAAATATGCAAAAATTCCAGACAGTTACTTTTCCATCTCCAATCAGCAAAAGATATCTAACTCACTTTTCATTGAATTGTAACCCCTTGTTAATAGCCTAAATTTCTAACACCCTCAGTCAATGATCTTGATACATATTCAGGATGGCAGGTCATATATCCATGTGTCTAAATTTGGACAGTCAAATCCTAGATTGGAAAAGTCAGATTTTAAATATAAGTAAAAAACTTGCAGTTAAAGTAAATTGCTTATTTATTTAAATATAAAGAATTAAATCTTTGCATAAAATTCCAATCAATGTAATACATTTCATGTCTCAAATATATGATCCTTTGTACTTGTTACATATGCAAGAAATATTTATTCAACCTATTGAATACATTTGTGCCATCGTCCATTCTCATTAAAACTTCTTTGTACTTAATGTATGAGAGTAAAACAGAAAGACTGCAAATTCTCTGTGAGTGGATGTGTATGTATTTGTTTATGTGTGTTTATATAATTTCTATTGCTATCCAGATTGAGAATTGGGGAAAATATGGAGAAGTACTTGTGTCATTCACAGTGAGAAACTTGTAGAATTTGTTGTTAAAATGGCAGAGTAAATTCATAGCACTCCAAAATTTGATTAAGATGGTTATATTTGTGATTAAACATTCAGAAATTGGTGAAAAACATGGTCAAATGGGCACCTGTGGTGACCTTCAGAATTATTTGAAAATGCACTTTTTAATATGGTAAAAGAATATATCACATACAATGATATCGTGTTTCACACAGGATCCCATGGGCTGGCAACAGTGTATCCCCCCACCATCAAAATTTTGGGGACATTTTAGAGGGATGAAGAAAAATAATAGTACATAAACCAGTGCTGTGTGCAAAGTGCCATTTAAAAGAAGCAACCAAACCAACCATTTTAACTGTTGAGTGAGATGAAACTTGACTTTGTATATAGAATTCTCCTTCAAATATGTTCCCCAATCACATTAACATTAGGGGATATAAGTCAGCTGCCTGGCAAGTCCAGCCCTACTAAAAGATGAAAATTGTCATTTCCTGTCTATCTCATATAGACAAAGGGCGCTAACTTGCTTATTTCCTCCCCTTGTAACTGCCAGGTGTTGCCAGATTTTATGCTTTGCTGCTGTACTGATAACACATACTTTATACCTCCAGCAATCCAAGCCATCTTATTGTTAAAATTAGACCTTTCAACTTTAAATTTGGATTTATTGTGTTGGACAGTCATTCTTCTACAGGTTGTATACATTATTTTTAAAATTATTAACATACCAATACGGTTGCCTAAGTGGTTAGAGCATCTGTCTTTGATGCAGGAGGTCATGGTTTCGTATCCCAGCCGAGTCATGCAAAAGACTTATATGGTACCAGCAGCTACATCACTTGGTGCTCAGCATTAAGAGGATAGTGTTAGGACTTTTCACCTTGGTGTCAGGATAATGTGACTGGGTGGACCGTCATGCTACATGTCTGCAGTATGATGCCCCAGTGCTAGACATCGTAGTGATATGACTAAAAATTGTTAAAGCTTTGTTAAAAATCAAAACCACACACACACAAGTTTGTCCAAATTTGAGAGACTTTCGTCAACTTAACAGACTTCATCTATTTAAGACCACATTACAACACTCTATCATTGAACTCGTGTTGTCATTTATGAGTTAGCGGGATACAATTTTCACTTAATCCATTAGAAACGGGTGGTATTAGCAAGTTAGTAACATGCTGACTTGATAACATACGCTTTGTTTTCTCATTTTGTGTCGTTTCTGTTGAAATATCAACTAAATGCATGAAATGCAAAAAGTTCAATGCAAACAAAGACAACCATGATTCGTGTATCGTGTGTACAGTACTAAGTATACATTGTCTGTGCCATGCATCATGTGTATTATGTGGACAGAGGAAGTCTGGGTTACTGTATTAGTGAGTTAGCAACATGCTGAATGGCTAATTTGTGCTTTGTTTTCTCATCTTCTGTCATTTCTGTAGAAATGTCAACTAAATCCATGAAATACAGATGATTCAAATCAATAGCCCAGAAGACATCAGAAGTGAAGGAAAGACTGCATAAGTTGAGGAAAGATAGTGTTGACATCCTCAGTATATATACAAAGTCAACCACCATTGTGAGTCTTGTTGGTTCCCCCCCCCCCCAACGAAAGTTCGTAGCTTGCAATTTCTGACTCAGTGGTCATTAGTGGGAATGTCCCACCAATTTTAGGCTGTCCAGTGGGCATAAGTCCCCCTGCATGTCCAATCATGGCCTTTGGACCTGTAAATCTGGATGCATGGAGTTTGCACTGGATCCATTGGATCCATTTCATAATACAGCCTCACCATCATTGGCCATTCAGCCATCACCAGATGTCCAACCATTCCAGCGTGGGGACTTTTTTGATAAAATGGTCCGGCTAACTAGGATTTACAGGGATCTTAATGACAGATCTGTCCATTGATAGCTGGACTGTCTTAAATATGACCAGCATCAAGGCTGACCATATACTATGCAACCAGCAGTCCCTTCCAGCAGTGCTGGACTTCCATATATTCACTGTTTATCCACATGGGAGAGTTAGTAATATTTTCAAAGAGGGTGGAATTGAGTTGTTGATGCCACCTGGTATGGCTTATCCAGAGCTGCAGGCAGAACCAGGCCAAGACTTTACACACGGTGAATGTGATGAAGCTCCAACAAGTCAGCTGTACTCGGATCCGACCATGGAATGGACTGAATTTAGCTTCAAGCTGCAGTCGAGGAAATATATAGGTTGTTGACAATTTCAGAGTGCTCTCCCCCTCCTACTGCTACTCAGGATTATAAAGTTAAAGCATCAGTAGATTTTGATGAGAAGGAAGAAACACTGTCCTTTTGGTTTCTTCCCCAATTGCGGGAAGTTAAGGAGATCAGTGACCGGCTGTCGGGTAGAATTGGTGACCCAGGAGTTACCATCTCATTGGTACAAAACTCACTCAGACACCTTCAGTACTGATCTCCCCGCCTTTGACAAAAATCTAATGAGCATCCTCATTAGTATATTGCTCAGCTTCAAAACTATCGACACCTGGTGGTGGCAAAGGCAGGTAATGGGGCAAGAGTTATTTTCCTTTAAATGAGATAGGAAAAGATGAATTTCATTTTTTAGTAGGTCTTGATTCACGAGGTAGCATTTATATCCCCTACTGTTGATGTGTTTGGGTATGTATTCTCAGAGATACACAGTTTACTTAAATATTTGCTTTCCATAGCATTCAGTAGAGAGGGTGGGGGTAGCTGCTAAATCTAGGCAAGGCAGTTAATCAACTTCAGATTCTCAGGATATTGGAAGGAAATGAATCCAAGGGTGACTATTTCACCTAAATTCCTCCCAAGTCTGGACCCTTAAATTTAATTCATAGGTTGACTGGGAATGCATATTGGTATATCTTCAATAAATTGGCTGTTGCTATACTCGGTTGTTTTTGTTTGCACATTGGGACATTTGCATGCAACTTGATGTAGCTGGTGACTTTTTCATATGAAATGAAGAATGTTAAAATGCCTATTGCATAAATGGTCTCAATGATAATCAATTTCTGTTGTGTTAAAACATCCTAATGTCAGAATTTACTTTGTATTGGGTCACATTTGAAACCCAATGCCCATCATGAAAATAGACATGTCAGCAGGACTCCATATTGAAACAATTGGTCTTCAAATTTAAATTTCAGGCTTCAGCATCGTTGAGAGTACTGATCAGTCACACAAAACTCATATGAAAGGGAAGAACACACTATGGCCAGTCAAACAAAACCAATATGAAAGGGAAGAATAGACTCTTAACAGTCACACACAGTCACACAAAACTCATTTGAAAGGGAAGAAAACACTCTGAATTATTTTGATGATGTACAGTATATACAAACTTATAAGTCCAGTACAATGCACCGGTAGATCAGGGTCTACTGATTACTTTCAAGAAACTGCATAGGCCTAGATCTACAGTATATTATGCTATAGCATATCTGGGTCTATGCTTCAGTTGGACTAGACATATAAGCAAGTATATATGGTATGATATATGTACATTGAGTAGTTTTTCCATTTTATGATGTTTTTTCTGAATGGAGACAGAAAAATAGGCATCATGTTCTGGTATGCATGCCTTGCATTATTTAAAACTGCAGATAACATCTATCACTTTGAAGAAATTAATGATATCAGCATCTGGATATTTTAAAATTTCATTCTGTGTTGCTCTTAATCATTAATTATAATCTTCGTGAGTGCAACTTTGTACATGAGTTGAACATTTAGGAAAGAAATGAAAATTACATTATAGAACTTATGTCCATGAGGTGAACCGTGAATATTATACTTGGGGCAACAATTCTGACACTAGTCTTACACTTAATTTTTGAAACATGCAGTGCCACATCCAGGTCCAAATAGTGTGAAAAGATCTGTTGCCGGCTGTGTTTAGATACTTTGATTGTGTCATGCATGTGTTCACACTGTTTCCAGTTTGGCTCGGATAATGTATTGATTGATTGATTGATGGATGGATTTATCCTGTTTCAAAAAAGGCCAGAATTGAACAACATGCCATGCCTATAATTACCCTTTTCCAAGCACATGACATAAAAAGGGATTTAATTATCATATACGCTTGATATTTGTGGCCTCTTATTTTGTTGATATCAGATTGTACTAATCTTTAATATTTAAATTTTTTTATATCTGTTTATGATTTCAATAGTAAAATAAGAAGATTCTTTCGTATGAAACTCGTAGGGACAAAGGAAACTATGGAGTTTTTCACTACATAAAATATGAGGAAGATCAGTACGCAGACTACACACCATATTGTCCCCATGGTCAGCTCTCAATAGCATGAGTCCCTGCTTTGAGGTCCTTCAGCTTTTAAGACTCAGCTTTTTAAAATTTGCCTACAGTTTTCAATATGGTAGACTATCCATTTTTGGAAAAGTGTGTAACTGGACTTTGTTTTCAGAATCCTACAGAAAGCTCTGCAAAGTACAGTAGGTAATTCTTATTCCCAGTTTATATTTTAATTATTACTTTAAAATCTTTGTCTTTAATTTATGCATTTTTTATTTCAGGATGGAGATTTTAATATTTTAATTGAACAATACATCCACTGCAAGAAGGCTGTCAAAAATGTCAGAAGAAATGAAGAGTCAGGATTCTGATAATGATTCTGAGTTAGAAGAGTCTGATCACATGGATGACGATGATGATTATGGTGGTTACTATGACAATGACACAGGTGACCTTGACATTGATAAGCCTAAGAAAAGTGATGATCCAGAGTATTTTGAATATGAACTGTTAGAGATAGAGGATGTAGAGAGATTTCTTAATGAAGAAGTGGAAGTACTGCACAGTACTCTGCAGGTAATTTGGTATATTGAAATTATTCATATTTAAATCAACTGAAGATTTTATTTTTATAAGTACAGTTAAATGCAAAAAGCAGGGTGGTGCTTAACCAGGGTCTACTTTAAAAGTGAAATGTAGGGGGGAATTATATTCCGTATTTTGAAAGGATGGGGATTTTCCAATACAGGAGGGATTTAACATTGAAACAAAGTTATGGCTTTCAAGTGAGATGCACAATTTAGTTCGCTTGGTTGTCTTTTTATTTGAATTTTTTAGCTCTACTGGTTATAGATAATGAGAACTTATGGTGTGGTCTGTTGCCATTGCCAGTCTGTCTGTTATCACAAGTTTGTTATTGCTATTCCTCCTAAACCATTTGGAGGATTACACACACATTTATCCCATGTCTACTTATCTTAACTGAAAATGGTGCTACTTGGACATCCATTATGGCCATAACAGTTTCAATCTTGAAAATCTTGTCATTGCTATTCTTCCTGAATGGATGGTTATATTAGTATGGGGTTTTCACTGAAAGACTTCTAGATGGTCCTAAATGAAAATGGTGCTGATCTGATACTCGGTATGGTCACAACAGCAGCCATCTTGAACATCTTGTTATCAGTACTTGAATGGAAAGTTATTGACTTGAGGTTTTCAAAATAAGACTTCTTATGATGTCTAGTTGGTCTTGTATGAAATTGGTGCTGATCTGATGTCCAGTATCATCACCCCCATGGCCATCTTGAAAATCTTGTTATCATTACTCCTTCTGAATGGATGATCATATCAGCTGTAGGTTTTTGCTGAAAAACTTCTTATGATTTTTAGTTTGTTGTGAATGAAAATAGCTCCAATCTGCCTTCCAGTATGACTGCCACAGCAACTTTTTTGAAAGTCTGATTGTTACTCCTTCAGAATGAAAGAGCATATTGATGTGGGATGTTCACTGTAGATTTCCAATGTTGTCTAGTTGGTCCTTTATGAAAATTGTTCTGATCTGATGTCCAGTATGGCCACCGTATTAGTCATTTTGACAATATTGTTATCGCTGCTTCTGAATGGATGGCCCTATCAACATGGGTTTTTCACTGAAAAGCTTCATATGATGTCTAGTTGGTCCTAATTGTTAATGCTGAATATCTGCCTTTTGATGTATCTGCTACAGTGGCCATTTTGAAAGTCATATTGTATAATGCATTCACCAGAAGACTTCTTATGATGCTTAGTTGGTCCTAAATAGAAGTGCAAATCTGATATCCAATATGGCCAGCATGGTGACCATCTTGAAACTTTTGTTATTGTTACTCTTCCAAAATGGAAAGGCATATCATAATTGGGTTTTCACCTGAAGACTGTATTAAAATGGTGCTGATCTGATCTCCAGTATGGCCACCATGGTGCCAATATTGACAATCTTATTATTGCTAATCCTCTTAAAATCGAAAGTTATTTGGGTTTTTCGTCAGAATTTTTATGGTGTCTGGTTGGTCTGAAACAAAAATGAAAAATGATACAAACCAACCCACAATTTAGTTACCATGTGTGCCATCTTGAAAATGTTGTTATAGCTACTCCTTACAAATTAATGACTATATTTACATGGAGTTTTCACCAGTAAATTTCATGTGATATTTAGTTGGTCCTAAATGAAAATAGTGCCAGTTGTATATCTGATATGACTGCTATGAGACACGTATTGAAAAACTTGTCAGTGTTGGATTTTCACCAAGATATATAATGATGCCAACTTCATCATAAATGTAAAATGGTGTTAATTTGATATCCAGATATGTCCATCAAAGCAGCTAGTTTGAAACTCTTGTTATTGCTGAAGAATATCAAAGATGGTTTCAATATTCAGCAGTTGTGGTCTTGTCTTGAATTTCTGGACAAGTTCTGGACTTTTTTTCATCCAGTAGAGTGTCAGTCCCTTTGAGGGACTCTTGTTTATTTCTCCCCACAATGCTATGGGGCATTTAATATCTCCATGCTTGCTCCACTATGAAGTTCCACAGGAGATGGGTAATTGCTTTGCAAATCACCACTCATCTTGGCATGGTTATATTGTGCTACTCCACTGCTGATTGGACTGATATACATTATTGATTGACACTTAGAAAATGCATGAAAATCACCCATGGAAAGAATATGATGTCAAAGTGATTTTCACTTGGATACCAAACAAAGACTCAATTGTCTTTACGTGGATAATTGGACAGTAAAAAGAAAAATGTTTCCAGAGAGTCATGTAATTAGTTTATGTGTGTTCTGTTTTCTATGCACCACATCTGTTTGCAGTTTTTGCCAATGTTAAAAATTCCTAAATCAGTTTAAACAGTGTAGCCTAAAAATTGAAAATCATGAACTTGACACTTAAAATAATTTTACATAGTAAACACTGACCTGATTATCCCATTATTACAGAGGTAAAGTAATCCAATGAGATATGGTCAGTTACATTCCAAATGACAACTGTTTGACAAGTGTTTGGTATCTGAAATGGCTTGGAATTTTAGAAGGGAGATGGTGTTAGACAAACCGGACTATGACCCTGCCTTGAATTCATTTTTTCCTGTGCTGCAAAACTCCAAGCTAACCCAAATAGACATCAAATCATGTATGCTTTTAGATTCTGCCAAGAAAAAATACAGTATCCAGATTGTTTTATATATGTTTTATCCAAGATGGTAGTGAAAATAAGTGCAACATGTGGTAGTCTGTATTGGCAGTTCTGCATACAGGTCTCTTGCAAACAAATTTGTGGATTCAGTAAATGGTATTTTAGTTGACTTTCAGCTAATAATGAAATCAATAGTTTTTGATAATCTGTTTTATTAATGTTGAGACTGCATGCACCCAGTCATTCAAACCCCAATTTTAATCCTTTCATTTGCTATTTGTTCTCTCCTCTTTATTATTTTCATGGTTTAATTTTACATCTTTTGCTAATCATGGTCCATTTAAAATAAATCACTGACACTGGATTAGTGAATTGGGGTTATTTTTTAACCTTCCCTTAATATGTGTCAAGTTTCACAGTGAGCCATTAAAAAAAAAAAATGCTTTACATTTTGCATTCACAAGTTTCTGTCTTGCACTTCATTCAGCAGCAGGACAAAAAGGGAAATAACTCTAATAAAAATTGGGAGACAAGGCAGTCATTGAAAATTTGATACTAGTGGCATGCACAATATTCTGTTCATATATACTACATCCAACTGCAAGTTACAAAGAGCAGTAACTCTGAAATAAATCTCAGGGACACTGATTTGTTGTTATGCATGATGATGACCTTACTATGCAAGTTTAACACTGGTCAAACAGAAACTGCAGGACTAGTTGTGTTCCAAGATCATGTTATACACTGCATTCAGCTACAGTACAAAAAGGGCAATATATCTTATCTAAATATGTGGTAGGACAGTAATTTGTTCATCTGTGCGTCTTCAAATAATGACTATAATGTTTATATAATGATTTTTTTGTCCTTTAACTGTATTATGGCATGTTATAAAATTACTTTTGTAACTCAAAATTACAATTAGCAAAGGTAAATATTCGGCTTATTAATTTATTTGTGTCCCCAGTTTCTGTCACCAACTCTTTGAAGTTAAAGTATTTTTGCCCATGGTATTTGCCTAGAATACTACATTAAATATTTAAAACCAGAATGACTAGATTGGTTTAGAGGTTAATAGTCCTGTTGAATCTTCACTACTCCTTCACTAGTTGCTTTGTGACAACAAAAACTTAACTACCAGTAGCCATTAGCCTAATGAAATTATGAAAACTGCTCACAAGACAGGAATTTTTTTTTGCCTCAGGCCAGCAGATTATTACTAAATTTAGCACTGTATTAATGCCATAACAGCTGTCTATAACTGGCTGTTAATTTCTCTAATATAATGTTTACAGAGATGTCATAGTAGACTTCAGGCCCTGGATTCAAGTCCTGCTGTATCTATTGCATTGTGCAACTTATTATCCCAACACTTTTAAGAAAAGCATAGCATCATGGTATTTTGTGATATCCTCCCCACCTCCATCTGTACAGTACCACAGGTCATTCTAAACCACTCTTAATAAGGATAAAACTTTGTAGTTATATGGTCTGTATGTTAACCATGTGCAAAAGGGGTTTCATCTGGCTCAGTCCCTGTAGTCTATGAAAAATATATTTTGTGTTGGGTTTAATGGCACTTTTAACACATTATTGGCTTTATCATGGATATCATGTCAAGGAAATAGGAGATAAGTGCCTTTCCCAAGTACACACTAAGGAAGGTGACTGGGGCTGGGCTTGGTGAGTTATTGAACCTGTGATTCATGGATTCCGAGTCTGTTGCTGTACCAACTGAGGTGCCATGCCTTGAAATTGTGCAAACAATTCAGTTAATATGACATTTGAAAATATATTGCGGTCTAAGTTCCTACATGTGGTTGTAGCAGGATGGTGTATCATTTGTGTGATGCATTATGACCTTGGGTCATGGTCTGGAGGTGGGGTGAATATTGTGTATGTGGTGGAGTTGGGAGAGGTGGTTTTGGAAATGCAGAGAAAAAGTTTGTATTTGTGATGGTTAGCCATTGCAGTTGCTCAGGTTTATCGTCAACAAGGTTGTAGTAGATAAATATTTTAAAACTATACAGAGTGTTCACTCTGACATTTTAATATTTCTCTAATAAGTGATGCATTTTCAATTTGTGTCAAAGATAACAATACTTTATTTGTTTCAGATTCAGCCAGGGCTTGCCAAAATGCTACTTCTTGCTCATGGATGGAGAAAAGATTATATAATAGACAGGTATAATTTTCTTAAAAGACAGGTACTATTGAGTATTTTCTCAGTTGTAAGCCTTACATGTGGCATTTGCTTTAGTATCTGGTCTACTGCTCTTTATCATGTGTGCTAAGAAGCTATACTGGAAAGTTGGTTTTCAATAGCTGTCAAAGTGTGTGTTTTGGATTTTAACGTAGCTTTAATGATTTGAGTTATATTGTTATGATGTCTGCAGTGTGGCAGTTTGATAATGATGTCTAAATAAGTCTTTGGTATAACTCAGCTGAGGCTTGAACCAGCAACCTCCCTCATCTGAGGTAGATGCTCTAACCACTTAGGGCACTGGAGCGGTCAGCTGTTGAGGCAGAGGATGACAAAGACATGAATATAGTTACATGGTAGTGTATGCTCAGGAGATTAAAATGCTTGTACATTTCAGTTAAGGTTCTCTCATTGACCCAAATATCTGGACACTAAAAAAAAAAACTTTTCTGTCTGTCTGGATAATTCATGCACCAATAAAACTTGTCAATTTTCCTGGATATTATAATGAAAAGTAATATCTTTATTATCACAGTTGTTTGTCAATGATCCTGGCAAGTGTCTAGGTCAGTAAACCACATGCATTATATCCTTGATTTCCCATCAGGAACACATGCATGGTAATGTTTCAATGTTCTTCTCCAGATGAAAAGTTCTAGCTGCTTTTCCGGTGATTGTTATTCTTTTTTGCTTGTAAAGATGTGAGGAAGATCTTGCTTTAGGTGAATATGTAGGGAAACTTTTGTTATTTACTCTATGCTGTTTCCATCTTTTGTGTGGGGAGGTGGGGTGGGATGTATATATATATGGATTTACAGATATACTTGTGGGGCCCCGAGTGGCCGAGTGGTCTAAAGCGCTGTCTGTTACGGATCACTGCCATCTCACCTCTGTCTGCGTGGGTTCGAGTCTCGAATTTGGCGAACGTAGATATGTGAGAAAGCTTGCCAGTAGCTTCTCGTGGGTCAGTGGTTCTTTCCGGGTATTTCCCGGTTTCTTCCTCCACCATTAATACTGGCCGCCATGTATAGCCTATCGAGTGCTGAAAAATGGCGTTAAGCCCTACAACAACAACAACAACAACAGCAACAACAAATATACTTGCCCACTCTGGGGACAAGCTCAATTCAGCTTGGCAAGCTCAGATTCGCAACACACTACCTCGCAGGCATGTCCATAAAATTGAGAGAGGGGTACAAGATACAAGAAATTTGTGTGTATCAGGGATTTGCCAATTTTCCACACCTAAATTAGCCTCAGGCAGTTTGTCAGATTGCCAGCTCTGAACAGTCAGCTTTTCAAAGATTGTTTTGATGCCCCTCGCTGATTTTATGGCAAGTAGGCGTTAATTGCTATAGATACAACTTGTGAGATTTCTTTGATAGGTGTGTTTTTGGAAATAAAAGACACTCATCTCTAACGATTAACTATTAGGAGGGTTTCTTTCAGAGAGTGATCGACATTAGGAAAATGTAGCATCAACAAGTGCTGTTTATGATGCTTACGTAGCTAAAAATTACAGGAGACTTGATACATACAGCTTGGCAAAAAGTTAAATGGAGAAAAATAAGTGTTCTATAATCACTCTCAGATGTGAGATTTGCAAATACTTTGATGATTTGAAGTTGACTACATGATAATAGTTCTATAAATAGATAAAATTGATCACAGATCCTTAAGTTGTGAGTTATAATAGATCATTATTATATGCTTATTTTTTTCTCTGTTAACTTTACATTGTCAGAATTGTGCAATATTTTATGATACTGCACTCAAGTGCACTTCATATTGCACTCATGTGTGCCCAATAGTGTATTAGGAACTACTTTGTAAACAAATCATGTACACTCACGTAGTAGATGCTTTACATTTTGGTTGATTAAATCTGTTTATGAATGAACTAAAGCAGATGTTTTGTGGACTGCCACATACCAGCTGCTTTGCCACATTCCTTGTTAACTTGTTTGATACAGTGTTTCGGATTTAGGCTAGCGACAGACGCCAGAGGTAAAAAAAATTGCTGGGTCCCTACAAATAACATGCAAGTGACAAAGCGTAAACATGTCTTCTTTAGCTGGTAATGAGAATGGCAAAAAATATACTTAATGTTTTATTTCCAAAATTTCCTCAAAATGTACTTTCTTAGTTCTGCAAATCAGAATTACATGAGCCATGTCATCGGTTCTAAAGCTTGATTACACATTTCGAAATTGTACTGTAATTTCGACTACATTCCAAGTGCAGTTACATTCTCCTTACTGCACTCAAAATGAAATAAACATTATATTCCTTAGCGTCTTTTTGATAATTACAATTGAAAGACTTCATATTTTTCACACATTATGATTCCAAACATTCACTGACAGAGCAGGAACACTTGCAGATGTCAACACGCCGCTCCCTTGCTGCGGAAATCAGATGTACTTCATGTAGAATTGACACAGATAAATCCAGTCATTATCATGAAATTGAGTAGAATTGACAAAAATACCAAAATCTATTCATTCCAGACTAAATGGAAAAGTTGTTGCAGTGCACATTCATTCACATTATGACTCTAAATTTCAATTTTAAGTAGACCAAACCGTAATTTCTTTCAAAAGCGATGTCTAGCGTGCGACTAAGTTAAAATTTATCTGGGTGGAGTTATGTGCGCATTAATAATGTTGTTGTTGTGTACTGATGAATCTGCTCTTGTGTATTTAGTTTGGAATATAGCATAAATTCAGTTACTTTGTTTCTTGTGGTGTATTTTTGTTTATATAATTAAGCCTTAGGTAGAATAAGAAAATGAGCATATAATAAAAAGGTTACTGCATTTGTATGGGAAAATATGAACTTGTTTTGTTGGATGGATATACTGCACTCCCAAGGTCGTGCAGTATATCCATCCGAAAAACTAGTTCATATTTTCCCATACAAATGCAGTAACCTATAACTACGGTCTTGCTTTAATATTCTCTCTCTGTGTCTTAAAAATGTAGCTATTTCCAAAATATTTTCTGCCTGTCCCTTTATCTATCTATATACATGTCTCTGTTTGCTCTTCTACTTATATCTGAATTCTCGACATGTATTATTTCCATATATTTTAGATAACTTTAGGTATCAGTCAGCAGAGATACAAAGGAAGCAAAAGATTAAATGTAAGATGCTTCCTTACCATATTTTATCTTATTGTTTTACTCATGTTGAGATATTATGTTTGAGGCAAGCTCAAATTTTCCAAAGACAAATTCAATTCTCCAGTCACCTTGCACCAGGCGTATAAAATTTGTAATGCTCTTTATATATATATATATATATATATATATATATATATATATATAAAAATAAAGCACAATTATCCAACCATTTTTATTCAGATGCAAGAAAGAACCTGACAGGCTTTTAATTGATTCCAGACTCATGCCAGAACGAAAAGTAACTGTACGTATTAGAAGACATTGAAATTAAAACTGCTTGTACATTTTCACTATATTTCAGGAACTTTTTTTTGTCTTGCAGTTTTGTTTATGATACGTTTATTTAAAGGATCAAATTTGGAGAAAATCACCATTTACACATTTTTCATACTTTTAGTACAATAATCAGGGTTCCCATGCTACCAGGAAAAAGTCAGGAGAAATGATAATTTTTTCCCGACCATGAAAAGTCCTTGAATTTTGCAAATATTGAAGTAAGTCAGGAAAACCCATGAATTTTCTGCCACCACTTGATGCCCGAAACAATTACGTAATTGAGTCGTAACTGGCCTGATCGAGAGTTAAATTTAACGAGTTCTGACCAGAATATTCGGAGGTTGCAGTATATATCATTTGGTTGCTTGCCATAAACACATTTGTTGAGTCAATCCAAATGCTCAGTGGATTAGATTCGTCTAGTAGACTTTTCTTTCATAGACAGCTCGATATCCGTATCTTTTCTTACATGGAAGATAAACAGTCTAGCATCACAAGTGGCCAACAAGGTGGCAGCAAAGTGTAGCCGCTTACCAGATGGCCTAGCAAACTTAAACATTTTTTAATCTAGTCAAACCTGCATTCAGTCAATATGAAAATTATTTATTTTCTCATAAATTGCAAGTACTAAAATTGTTATGTCTTTAATCTGCTGAAAGACAAAATAAAACTAGGACATTGATGAAATTTGAACTGGTATTCGCGATTAGCATTGTTAGTCGCACGTGTACACAAATCTCACAACCCACATGTTTATGACCTCATAGATACCATAGTCACATGATATAAAAATATCCCATTTCAAATGTTGTAGAAGAAAATATTAAATGAAAGTGTTTTGATGGTTGTAATAAAAATACAAAATCGAAAGATCCCAAAATTATCTATATTTATTCCTAGAACAACTGCGGGGGTTTTGTTGTGTCATGTGACTGCCAGGTTAATTTGTGCTCTCTGCTTGATGAATCTGACTGACCAGATTGCAGCAAAAGCGACAGGTTTCTTTTTGTTGTTCTCAAAATAAATATGTTGAAATTTATGTTCTTTCTGGTTTTTACAAAAGGTATCTGACTTTCATTTAGTATAATTGAATTTTGTACAACATTAAAAAGGAGTTTGCAGTTGATATCACGTGACTATTGAGATTTGTGCAGTCATGTGACTAGTAATGCAGATGGCAATTACTGGATCAGGTTTCATATATGCTGTAGTTTCGTCTAGACTGTCAGCGGATTAAAGACATAACGATTATAATACTTGCCATTTCTGAGAAAATAAATCATTTTCTTATCAATTTCATGCAGGTATGAGTCGATATAACATTGTTTAAATTTGCTATGCCCATTAGTAAGCAACTACCATATGCCGCTACCGCATGGTGGCGGCAGATTCCTAATTTTCAGTATGCAATTTCTCTGACTCCACATCCCAACCTAAATGTCCATGGGATGGGAATATGTGGAGGAAATCCAGATTAGAAAATGGACTGCTATTCGTTATAAGCCAAATTTGTTGTCCAAAATGTCGAATCTGAGCTGAAATTTAGTGCAAAAGTATTACACAGTGACATGTGGCTTGAAGCATAGGTTTCAGATCTTAAATGGAATGCTGGGGAAATGGGGAAATTGTCTTTCCTTATATCAAATCAAAAGTCGATATGAGCCCCGGTATCAGTACAAGTTTGGGGACTGGTTTGTTGAATTACAAGAAGACAAGTTGATTTTACAGAAAATTCAGTCCTTTTTCATACAGCAATTATAAATTTGAAGATCTTCTGTCAAAATTTAAATCAACCCTTTTATAAATGTTTTTGAAATGATGGAGTTTTGACCAAATTGTCTTAAGGAGTTTAAGTTGTTTGAAAAATCTTGATTGGGATTTTATTGGCACAGATCAATTCAGGGTTAAACTTTTTTCCTTACAAGATAAGATTCTAATATTTCACGTTTATTTTTTTTTTCATACTGTGATAGGAAATGTTACTTTGTATAACATGCATATACATTGCTATATAATTATTTAGAATTAAAGGTTTGAAAGGAAACAAAACCAATTTATGTTAATTATGTCATTTCCATGTAGCAACAAAATGCAGGTCAGCAAAGTTACAATTTGTATTCTGTACATTGTAATAACCATACATGTCAGTTTCTAGGAATATCAAACTTGTTTCATTTGATACATTTTGTGGTTTGTACATGATCATCATATCATCTTTTCAGACTTACATGTTTTGGAGAGTCTTGAAGTAGAAACATCTTTAGAATTAGAAAATGAATGTTTCATAATCTAAAATGTTCTATAATTCCATTCAGTAATGGTCATATGTGAACCTTGAAAAATGTAATTTCTTCCGGGAAAAACCCTGGAAATGACCTGGAAATTTATCTTCAGAAAAGCGTGGGAACCATGAATAATATGTGTATACTAAAAATCTGCTTCTCTTGGTTGGTTCATTTCCACCAAATTCATGAAATTAAATGGTAAAATTAGTTAAAGATGTATTATTAGTTGGTTTGGTGTTGTTACATTTTAATGAGCATTTATTTCCTGTAAAAGATTATTGGTAAACCATCATTTCAAATGAAAATAATGGATTTTGTGGTTGCAATTTGTGATTCAAAACTACATAGGATCATTTGTTTATTTTTTGGAAAATCTTTTGAGGAGAAAAGGCAACCCAAAAAACTGATTCAGGAATTTCCTCAGGATTTTCACTAGGTCAGTTCCCCCTGCACTTCTGCCATTGTTCAACTTTGGCATGAGCAGTTGGTAAATTTCTTACAATAACTAGGTAATCAATGAAGCATCTCATTAATTGGTTGCAAAGAAGTTGCTTAATAAGCATTTGTTTATCAGGGTTGATATTGAAGTGAAGTACTCACATGATCAGGGTGAGCTTTGCTAATTTTAATAAATGTTTCAGCTTTCTCTACACTCGCAGCACAATGACTGCAGGGATTTTTTTTTTGCAGTAGAGATTTGTGCATTCTGGAGAAATCAGTTGATAAGCAATGAAAAAAAAACCTCACACGGTGAAGTGTAGTAAGACCTTTGTGATTACTTCTTATTCAAACATTTTAAATGAATTTCGACATTAATTTCAAGTAAACTTTGGTGTCACCGTAACTTTGGGATGATATGAGAGAGAGAGGAGAGAGAGAGAGAGAACACCTGTGCATTCATTTTCATAAATTTCTACATGATCCCAGTGCATTCCATTGCCTGTTTCAAATCTCTTATGTTCCACTGATGTCACTTCTGCATAAATATCAGTGGGAGGTAAAGCTTGCTTCATTCTAAGTGAGAGTAACATTTTGAAATGCAGTAGATCATTAACTATGTAATATGTGTGTGTGTGTGTGTGTGTGTGTGTGTGTGTGTGTAATTTAGATTTTTAACATAGCTTTAACAATTTTAGTGACATCACTATGATGTCTGCAGTAGGCAGCTTATAGTGATGTCTTGCACTGGGGTATCATGCAGCAGACATGTAGCATCATGTCCCACCCAGTCAGATTATTTTGACACCAGGCCGATCAGTCCTAACATTAACCTCTTAATGCTGAGTGCCAAGCGAGGCAGCTAGAGGACCATTTTTATAAGTCTTTGGTGTGACTCAGCCAAGGTTTGTGCTTGCGACCTCCCACATTTGAGGTGGACATTCTAACCAATATATGGGGGATTCAAAAACAAGTGTAAACGGAAACCTCAATATTTAACCTTTAGGCATGTTCATACATGTGTGATTTACAAGTTCATCTGTTCATAGTGACTATTTATTGCCTCCTGATTTTGTGCACACAAATTATATTTGAAACACAATAAAAGGTTAATTGTGGCCTGTCTTGATGAAGGTTAGCAGAGCTTTGTAGTAATCCTGTCTGATGATCTGTGTGTCTGTCAGTGCATTTGATTTTTGCAATATGACTGGGAATAGTTGGATTTTAACCAGATTTGATATTCAGCATTATATTGATCCAACCTTGAAAGAGTTAGATTTCCAGCCTTCTGTGTCATCATTTAAAGGCATTATGGACCCCCATTGACTATCACCACTAAGTTTTCATTTCTGCAGTTTATCTTTTCTAAGGATTGTTGGGCTTAAGCAAATTTGGCATGCAAATCTATATCGATAAGACCTTGAATGAGTTTGATTTCCTGCATTCCATTAAATCATTTACCGAGTTATACCCCCAGATTGCTAGTTGTCTTCACTTTGGTTTTCATTGTATAAATTGACCAGCTTTTGTTGGATTTCAAGTAAATTTAAGATGGAGTTTTGTGTTTATTAGACCTTGAAAGAGTTTGATATCCAGTATTCCATAGCTTCCTTTAGAATAGTTATTTCCCTTGATTGCCCATCTTTCCCATTTGCTTGTCTGCAGACTAGCTTGACCAGTGTTTATTGAATTCCAACCAAATTTGGTATGGAACTTTATACTGATGAGATCTTGAATGATTTCCATTTCCAGAAACCTGTGATAACATTTGCAGGAGTTATGCTCCAAGATTGTTCTCCTGAGCGTGGTTTCTGCAACAATATTTTACTGAGGTTTGTTGGATTTCAACCAGATTTGGTGTGGGTCTTTATATTGCTGAGAAATTGAATGCATTTCCTTTTTAGCACTCCACAACATCAAATTGTCAATTTGGTGAGCTGTGCAGCATAGTATGCAGAGCTATACAGGAATTTAGTTGGCCAATCAGTCCATTGTGCTGTGTGACAGATTAGATGGTCACCAAGCCAGCTTCAGCTGACAATACAGTCATCGATTGAACCAAGAATTGAGCTGATCAGCCAGCCAGCAAACAAGCTGACCATCCAGGCACTAGCTAAGCCAACTGCCCAACACATTTAGTTTAGAAGTTCATACCAGTAAGACAAACTTCAGCACTTGCCTGGCCATTGATGCAATTGCTCACTCAATTTCTTTATTGGGGAGATACTAAACCATACACAGGCCAGTTGTTTGCATCATATCTGTTGGTTAGATACCATGCTGTACTTGGAATAATGCCTGATGTCGACAGCCCCCATAGGGTATGCAGGGATAATCTCAGTCATTGTGCACCTGCTTTACCACGGAGTAAATGGAATTTCAGCTTTGTAGTGGCTGTTGAAGAAATGTCCTGTTTGACCAATCCCTGTGTGTCCAACTCTGCCATCTGCTTGCCAAGCCTGAATGATGAAAACTTTGGTATTCTTGGATTGCAAGCCAAACCTATATGTTGAAAGCTTTGGCAGAACTTGGAATGCAAGCCTATACGATGTAAGCTTGGTAGACTTGGAATGCAAGCCAAGCCTATATGACAAAAGATTTGGTAGACTGGGAATGCAAGCCAAGTGTATATGATGAAAGACTTGGAATGGAAGCCAAGCCTATTTGGTGAAAGCTTTGGTAGACTTGGAATACAAGCCAGGCCTATGTGATGAAAGTTTTGGTAGACTAGGAATGCAAGCCAAGTGTATATGATGAAAGACTTGGAATGGAAGCCAAGCCTATTGGTGAAAGCTTTGGTAGACTTGGAATACAAGCCAGGCCTATGTGATGAAAGTTTTGGTAGACTAGGAATGCAAGCCAAGTGTATATGATGAAAGACTTGGAATGGAAGCCAAGCCTATATGGTGAAAGCTTTGGTAGACTTGGAATACAAGCCAGGCCTATGTGATGAAAGTTTTGGTAGACTAGGAATGCAAGCCAAGCGTATATGATGAAGGACTTGGTATGCAAGCCAAGCCTATATGGCAAAAGCTTAGGTAGACTTGGAATACAAGCCAAGCCTATATGGCAAAAGCTTAGGTAGACTTGGAATGCAGGCTAGGCCTATATGATGAAAACTTTGGTAGATTTGGAATGCAGTATAAGACAATGTGATGAAAGCTTTGTTAAACATGGAATGCAAGCCAAGTATATATGAAGAAGGCTTAGGTAGACTTGGAATGCATGCCAGGCCTATATGATGACAGCTTTGGTAGATTTGTAATGCAAGCTTAGACTATGTAATGAAAGCTTTGGTAGGGAATGCAAGCCAAATCTTTATGATGAAAGCTTTGTGAGACTTGGAATGCATGCCAAGCATATATGATAAAAGCCTGATCGACTTGGAAGATGAGGATGAACATCATTCATTCTGTCTGCTATCAAGCGGTACTACTTTATGGTATCTGACACTTTCAGGCATTAAGGTGGAGGAGATGTTGGTCACGATAAAAATATGTCAGATCTGTTAGCCAATTTTGACTTTAATAGGCCAAAATCTCTTGCCCTGTGCCCTAAATTAAATCTTCCATGGGTTCTGTCACTTAGTTCGAGCCTTTTATCCAGTACCCAGCAGAAGCTATTATCATTCAAGATTTGTTTTCTGATAGCTTTCAGAATGCAGAGTG
Source organism: Megalonaias nervosa (assembly GCA_016617855.1). Classification (NCBI taxonomy): domain Eukaryota; kingdom Metazoa; phylum Mollusca; class Bivalvia; order Unionida; family Unionidae; genus Megalonaias; species Megalonaias nervosa. The sequence goes on along the minus strand of JAECUM010008788.1, from coordinate 70,061 downwards.
AGTTGCATGACCTTTTAATGGTCCTAAGCTATCTCCAGTTTAGATTGAATGGTACAGTGTTCCTATTGATGCAATCTGGCTTTGTAGCTAAGAATATGTGGCCATTGGCTGGCAATCAAAAAGTGGTCAGATGTTCTCTCGTTTCAATTGATGCATCAAGAGAGGCAGTGATGCATGACTTTTCATGCTCTCAAGCAATATTTGAAGCTTAATGGGGGGGGGGGAAAGAGTCAAACAGCACAACATCTTTTTTGTTCTGGTGGAGGCTGGGAAAGAGCATATAACCCAACAAACTTAAGCATCATGGTGACCACTCCATTGGCCTAACTGGTTAGAGCATCTGTCTTGAATGCAGGAGGTTGCAGGTTCAAACCCTGGTCGAGTCATACCAAACACTTGTAAAAATGGTACTAGCAGCTGCCTTGCTTGGAACTCAGCATTAAGAGGTTAGTTTTAGGACTGGTTGGCCTGGTGTCAGGATAATGTGACTGGGTGGGACATGATGCTACATGTATGCAGCTTGATGCCCCAGTGCTAGACATCACTATAAACTGCCACACCGCAGACATCTTAGTGGTATGGCTAAAATTGCTAAAGCTATGGTACAGAATTAAAGCTCATGCACACTTGAGCATCATAGCTGAAGTGGGTAAAATGCTGAGCATACTCAAAACTCTAAAAAGAAATTCAGACATGCCTCAAGAAGCTTATGAGATTAGAGTGATCTCTGCAAGCCTTGAATTTGCAGTTACTGGATTTGAGAGTAGCTGAGCTTCATTCCCTAAAATTAATTAATTAATTCATTAGAATGGCCATAATTGCTTTACAAGATTAAGTAAACTACTCCAGTTTTTCATGATATGTGTTGGTTGACTGTCTTCCTCTACATTTTTGTATTTATCATGCATTAGCTGTTCTGTTGGAATGTGTTTCTCCATCTGCTTCTTTTGGAAACAAGAACTATCACATTTTTTTCTCAGTCATCTTGTCCCACTGACTGCTGTTGACATTTAATATGCTGACATTATTTGATGTTGTCCATTCCACTGAGTTATGCTGTGATGAACCCTCATTAATTGCATTAAATAGACACTCCTTGGCACTCTGTATTAAATTGTGCACTAGACTAAATGACCTTGAACTACATTCATCTTCACTTAAATGTAAACAGGAGTGAAATGAGAAACATTGCATCAAATCCAGCCAGCTTAAAAAGGAAGAAAAATTCCAGTTTTCAACCTTTTGCCCTCACAGTGATATGATAACCAACCGTTAATTTAAATAATTCTAAATCCTCTTCAAATGTCAACCTTTAAGTCTGATAATGTGCTGAAAGGCACAGAAACTGAGGGTCCATCTAACATCTACAGGGGACAGAAACCAATATTCATTCAGTACATACAAATACATTCACGCTTGGAAATACTAATTTTAGGATGTCAACCCTTGACAGACATGTTGAATTACCAGCTCACAAATAGGCAATTAAGGATTGAAAACTAAGTAAAATTTTTAAAACTATATACATGACAGCTGTGATGTAACATGCGGAAATATATGTCATTGTTTTTTAAGATATAAGAATGGTCAGAGGTGTGACATGATTGGCAGCCCATGGTTTGATTCTTTAATGGTAGCCTAAGTGTGTAGAGAAAAATACTGTTATACTGTTCTCTCTGGTTCATCTCAGAGTCTACACAGAAATTTCATAAAGTTAAAAGCATAGCTGCTCGGATCATCTTTAGAGTACCAAGAGCCTAGCACTCCTCCCCTTGCTCTCTACCATCCACTTGCTAACAGTCAACTTGAGAATCAAACAATCTGTTCTTTAACAATCTGTTCTTTATGCCGCATTTCATTGACAGCCTCCAGTCCAAGATACCTTTCTGATGTTTGACCTTACCTGCATATATCCCCCTTTTAGATAATTACACTCCTCTTCTGATACTCATATTCTCATTATTCCCACAATCAAAACCAAGTCCGGAGGACAGCATTGTTCTGACTACTAGGGCTCAGCTAACTGGAACAAATTGCTTCAGGAACTTAGACTTTGTTCAGAAATGTTCTTTAAACTCACCTTTTTTTTACATTAATTATTCTGAGGAAGTTTTCATTTGAAAAATTCACCGCTTTTTTTGTGCAATCTTGTGTGTGTTTGTGTATATTATTGTCCTTATTTTTTAAACTAATATTCTAGAGAGCTTAGAGCTTCTAATGATTAAGCACAGTACTAAGTCCTCATTATTTTCAATGTGATTGGGTAAGTATTCTCTGAGACAAAATTTTTTTAAAAATTTGCTTTTTCCTTGTAATGTACCCTTGCATATGGTAACCTGACCAAGTAGCACACTACATTTTTATGGCTCATATAAATGGAAATATGGTGAAAGATCACAGCACATGAATTTGTATAGTATATTTGGTTTTATAGTTTTTCTGTTTTGTCCTTTTCTTCTGAGTCTTTTTGTCCTTTTCTTCTGAGTCTGTGTTTTATTAATTTAAAATTATGCTGCAGGAACAGATATTCGGGAATTCAGCCATTTGTTCAGTCTGTCTTTTGAGAAGGCCTCAGGATTACTTCTACAGTTTGTCATGTGGCCATTCCTTCTGTGGAGAATGCTGGGATGAGTTCTGTCAGGTTCGGATCCAGCAGGGCGTTACAACAGGTTTGTTTTTTTTCCCCTTAGTTTGGACATTTGCTTGCCTTTTATTATCCTATAGGACATCTCTCAATATCAGGAAAAAAGTATTTTCTATATAGAGGTTGACATGGCAGTTAAACGTTTACTTGCACATCTTTAAAAAAAGAAAAAGAAAAAGTAATGTTTTGGAGACATATACAGCAGATAAAGTTAGCAGTAAGATTACTCTCAGTCCAGTTAACATAAATGCAATTATTGTTAAGGGTTTTATTAAATAAACCATCATCAGAAAAAAATGGAGGTTAAGGTCCCTTGCCTGAGGGATGGTTAGAATTCCAAATAGTGACTCTTAACTGCTCTCTTGAAGTTGAAGTTGACTGTTGATGTGATGGTTTTATCAGATAGATCATGGTATACTAATATTAGCAGCATACTGCTTTTTAGTAATTTGATGTAATCTTAACCTTTTGTTATCTTCCATTAACCTTTTGTTATCTTCCATTAAGTATTAAATGGATTTCAGCCTTAATGTCTAAGGCAACCAATTTATTAGCCCAGGACCACTAAACTTTTGAAATAGCTACTTAAATTGTGAAATAGGGCACTATATGGCTACAGAAGTTTGATAGTGTGGTCTAACCATTTTCTTTCAAGAGTAGTGACCTTTTTTGTGGTGAAATGTCCATTTTTAAAGTGGAACATTTATTTGCAAATCTTTGTCAGGAAGATCATACAAGAGCTGTTGTTGCATTGGGCAATACTAATTGGTGCTTACTTGTAATAGAGCAGCTTTGTTTTTGATTATAGTCACAAAATACATGGATTTGGAACATCAGTCAGTGTGTTAAAAATCACAATATATGAATTTGGAACAGTAGTCACTATATTAAAAGTCACGTAATATATGAATTTTGGAACAATAGTCTTATGTTAAAAGTCACTAAATATTTGAATGGTGAACATTCAGTCTTTGTTAAAAATGACTCAGTAAAATAATTAGAGACAGATTCATACAGTCATATATTTATAAACCTAAATTATTTTAAAACCAAATTTTTTTAAATAGTTTTAAAATGTTTATAAAACTAAACCATGCTGTTTGGTTTCTTTCAAAACATTTTGTACCTGAAGAAGTATACAGTAAATGCAAAACTTTTATTGATTATTGATTTTTGTGTGGGTTTTTTTTTAATTCCAGATGTTAAAAATGACTATATAAATTTGAAACATTAGTCTGTATGTTCAAAGTCACTAAATATATGTATTTGGAGCATCGATCTGTTAAAACTTAATAAATATTCGAATGTTGCACGTCAGTCTGTATGTTAAAACTCGCTAAATATATCAATTTGGAATAATAGTATGTTAAAAGTTACTAAATATATCAGTTTGGAACATCAGACTGTATGTTTGAAGTCAATGAAGACGTGAATGTTGAACATGAGTCTGTATGTTAAAAATCATGGAATATATGAATTTGGAACATAAGTCTGTAGGTGAAAAGTAACTAAATATGTCAAATTTGAACATCAGTCTGTATGTTAACAGTCAAAAGCGTGTGGAAAGTATTATTTTTTTTGTGCCCATCCACAACAGTTGTTGGGACATAATGTTACCCTTTTCCATCATTCTATTCTTAAATCCATCCATAGGTTCATTCATTTTACCGTATGTACTTGCTTATAAGTCAAGTCCAACCGCAGATTTCACAGAGCCAAATCTGTCACATAATACACCTTCAGATCTGGTCCTGTGCAGTTTGTTAGGAGTAATCAGTAGAACAAACAACATAGACCCTGATCTGCAGGCACATTATGATATAGCAGATCAGATCTTTGTTGTTTGCAGTTTAATTCGACTTGTAAGTGAGTATATACAGCATTTGACAGTTTGTCACACTGTTTTGCATTTAGATGTGTTTTGAGGAACTGGGTTGGGCATCCATGTTCCATGAATACGTTTCTTGGTTTGTGATACACTTATTTCATTTTGCATTTCAGGTATTGAATGCATGGCTAAAGACTGTAACATTCTTGTCCCTGAGGATTTCTTGTGTAGTGTTATGCAGAAGCCAGAGCTACGAGACAGATATTCCCAACTCTCATTTTCAGATCATGTTAAGGTATGGTAGATTAGAAGGAAAAACATTTTTATAACAGCAGATATTTTCAAATCCAAACTTGGAGCAAACTTGTTACCATTTCATAAAATTTGTGAAACATTATTTTGGGGAATATTTGAGGATATATTGAAATCATATGTGATATGGAGATTTCCAGTTTTTCTTTTTCAGACACATGAGGAGGATTTTAAAAGAAATTAAAATTTCAAGCGTGAAACAGACTGTTTCAGATTTGCAAATCATGCTATAGCATTCTCAGAAATGTTTGAATTTTTCAAACTATGAGATTGTTTTCTATCAGATACATTGCCGAATTACATTAACATCAGGAATTCTGCTACCTCCAGAATCCAACCCCCTCCCCCTAGACTTGAAAAGTCTGTCTATATTTGTATAGATAAAGAGAAGTAACACTTCCCGATTACCTCCCCTTATCCGCCAAGTGGCATTCCAGGTATCTTTAGTTTTAACTTTCGCTGAAAACTGTCAATTTGATATCTGATAGCCATTATCTAATCTTGTGTTTAAACCCAATGTGCTTTTGTTATTTTCAGCTAGTCTGCAACAACATGTTTATTAAAATTCAAGGTATTTTGAGGTGGCAGAAGACAATCGTGAATCTTACCTTGCTTAAAATGAATTGCACATATACACTGAGAGTGTATGCACTACAATTTTGGGAAGTTGACCAAGGCAAAGGAAAGGGTGATGACAACACAATTGTATAATTGTATATCCCAACAAGTTATGATACCATGAAGGAGTGCATCCCCATGTTTCTAGGCAGCCCAAGTGGCACTAGTCCCCTCAAATGTCCAAGCATGGCCTTGAGGCCTGTAAGTCATAGTGCATGTTTATTTTTGTTTTTTTTAAAATCAGATCATTCCTGTATTATCATATCACTGTCCGGATCCATTCATGATAATCCATCTAATTGAGCCGTCTGTTTTGTCATCTTATTCAGGGATCTTACTGTAAGATCTGCCTATCTTGCCAGGTCAGTTGCATCATCTTTCTATATGTATGGAGACCTTAATGATAGACCTGTCTATCCTACCATGCCATGGTTATATACAATTATAATTATGGAGATCTGATAGCAATTTATTTGCCACTTCGGCTGTCAACCAACCTGTCTGCTGTCTGACCAACAAGCTCACCAGAGTAATATATTTGCAGTCCCAACTGTTGACAGAACCATCCAGCCATTCAGATACAGTAGGCCTTTGTACTGGTTTAGCTTTCCACCATCATTTTTCCATAGAATCAGCAGTGATATCTTATGCTACTTTGCTGCCTGGACCTGCCAGCCAACCATCCAGCTGACCTTCTGGTCATACAATCGACCACATAATAATGCTGGCTTAATGTCCATAAGTGAAGCAGTCTAACAAGCCAAGCTGGCAAGCTGTACTGACCCAGTCTTTCATCCCATTCCAGTCAACCCAGCCAACCCAGTCAGCCATGCCAGACCTACATACTTGTATACAAGCAGTCCGGGATGTCCCAAGACCACCTTTTGTAGCCTTACAGTGTGGAATATATTTGGTAATGCATGCTTATGGGACAGCAGGCATCTTTGCCATATATCCGATGCCAAACAAACTGGTGGTCAGTGACCCTCAAAGTCAATGACCATCCCAACTTAGAGACTCATGATAATTCTGATCCTACCATGGAGGGAACTGAATCAGTTTCAAAGCTGCCATAGAAGAAATTTTTCTTATTATACCTTCTACAGAATGTCCCCCCACTGCCAGTTATTATTGCACCATACAAAGTCAAGGCTTCAGTTGACAAGGATGAAGATGACGCCCTAAAGAAATTTTACCCCAATCTTTGAAGGTTGTAGAAATAACCAATTGCCTATCTTAAGGAATCAGCAATCCAGATAATAACAAGACCTATTTTTTATCAACAAGTCAACTTTGGCTACCTTTTATCTGTATTGATACAGATTGCATGGCAACAGCTATCATAGTTCCAAGCCTTGACAATGATTTCACTGCCATCAGTGTCATCCCTCTGTATTACAGGGTGGAAAGACAAGTATTCATTGCCACTTCAGAACTTGTACATAATGTAGTTTCTATTTCCTCTTTTGGATTTGGCCTCTCTGGCAGGGTACTGCTTGGGAGAGGAGGCTGAGAACAAAATTACCTCTCACACTATGGCTAATGCCATAACAGCGTCCTCAAATCTATATCTAATATGAATGGATACTCTGTTGCACTCTGCATTACTGAACCACACCACATGGTGATTTTATGCTTCCTTCCTTTCATGTCCCCACTTATGTTTGGCAGCTGTATCAAGGAAATCAGACAAGTTGCACATGAGTTGCCTCTTCAGATGTCAGTATAAAGTTTGTTCTTGGCTTGCCATCATCATGAGCATCATCAGAGGTGGGATAAGGAGCATCAGAGCTGAGTGAGCAAAAGGAGATCATGTCACCCAACTTCTCATAGACAAGCAGGGAGGGGAGAGAGAAAACAGATTTTTAATCCCTTCAAGGTCTCCCAATCCCAGAGAATGACTTCTCTATTGCCACCTGGCAACCCACAGGTGGGTGCCAGACTCCATCTGTCCCACAGCTCATGGACCAGTTTATTCCTTTATGATGAGTAGTTGATACAGTTGGATTCAAAGGGGCTTTGCATCTCGTTCAGCCAGCCCACTCTCCTCTCATCAGTCCCCTTCATGAGAGAGATTCTGACTGACCCCATTAAAGTCATCATATTGCAGAAGGAGTTAAAGGCATTTGAAAACTGGCAGCCTAGACTTTTATTCATGACTGTTCAGTATCAAGAAAGCCAGCAGGAATTTTTCCCAATTATAGATTTAAGCAAACTCGACTTGTTCATGAAAGCCACAGGTTTCAAAATAGAAATGGCAAGGTCTATTTGTCCATATGACCCAATGAATACACCATAAGCATGGACCTGTCTGATGCATACTTGCACATTTCTATCCATGTAACATCAAGAAAATACCTGTGTTATACCTACAGGGGATCAGTTTATTAGTTTTGTGTCCAACCTTTCAGCTTCAACCACAGTCTTGGTCTTTTTACCTGAACATTGGACTCCATCATCACTCTTTTCAGGATGACATCCTCATCTGGGACTTCAGAATACCTAGATGACATCCTACAGAAGTTCAGTTTTGCTTCATGACATGCACAACCTTCTCTATCCCATTTTAAATTGAGGATGGATAGTAAATATGTACAAGTCAGTGCTTGTCCCTTCCCAACATTCATTTGGGAATGAAATTCCTCACCAATAATGAACCTAATCTGTCATCCTCCCAAATACATAGACTGCATTGTTCTAGCATTGGAAAGAATGTCATCAAAAAGGAGTTTATATACATCCTTTATATCTTTTCTTATCATTGTAGTTAATTTGTATCATGACCTGAAGATTCAGTTTAGTAGTTAGGGTTGTTGTGGTAGTTGAGGGGGAGGAGAATTTTGGTAGGACAGGAAGACAAAAGGATTGGGATATTAATCTTTTCTTATAATTTCAAGACTTATTATAGATCTTGTCAAGATTTCACCGACAGAATATGAATACACACAAGTTTAGAACTTGGATATCAGTTGAATAAAATCTAAGTTTGACCAATGAAATCCCTTAAGTTCTGACTTTGACATGAAATCATAAGCTTGGTTTGTCACTGTTTTATACATAGAAATAATTGACAGTATCATGATATTATTTATTAAATGTTGATGAAAGTGACACTTTCTGTAAATTAAGAATTATTTGATTTAAATAGTAATTTGAACAAAAAAAGAAGCAGTATGTGGTACTTCATTTTTCAATGGTTGCTTCTTAAAACATTAAGAACAAAAGAAGCTCACAAATACAAGGCTAATATTTTTGGTAACATTTTGATTTACCTTGGGTGGGGAGGGGAATGTGTCTGTCATTTTCAGGGTCAACTCTTTTGTAATAGTGTTAGTAATGAGAATAGATAAAATGAGTTACATAAATACAGTATAATTGGAAGGTATCAGTGACCACATAGTTATAATACTATATTTTTTAAGTCCTGGGTTCCTGGAGATAATGAAAAATTTTATGGACTGATTTTCTGCTATACATTAGTGTGCCTCAATTATATGCGTATTACTTATATCGTTAACTTTTTAAATAACTTAATAGATGGAAAACTTGATGGATTGAAAACTTTATTGATTGAAACCAAATTTAGTATCTGGTTTAATATCTGTAAAACATTGGTGAAGTTCATTATTCACCTTTCTCAGTCAGTATTTAGAACTCGGCCTTTGTACCATATATAATTGCTTATCAGTCAAGTCAAGCTGCAAACAGTACATGACCTGATCTGCCCTTACATGATGCACTGGCAGATCAGAGTCTGTGTTGTTTGTTTACTGATTACTCCTAACAAAATGCATATACCCAGAATTGCCAGTACATTATGCGATGGCAGATCTGGGTCTGTGCAATTTGCAGTTGGTCTCGACTTTTAATCAAGAATAAATGGTGTATTTGAATCAAGATTTCTTAAAGTGTACCATGGTGTTATGGGTATTCATACCATTTGCACACATTTCCGGTTTGGTGAATGACAGCATTTTGTTGCAGAAATTGATTTTAAGTCATTCAGATGTCAGATGAAAAACATCTACATGTTATATCTTTGAATACTTTCAGAGTCACCCTGATCTACGATTCTGTCCAGGAGCAAACTGTCCCATAATTGTGCGAGCTCCAGTGTGCAAAGCAAAGAAAGTGGAATGTTCAAGGTGTAAAACTACATTCTGGTAGGATAATTTCAGACATAGTTTTCTTTGACATTGTACATAGACGATATTAAATGACTCAGAATTGTGATGTATACGTTTTTATGTAGTGAATTCATATTCTGCTTATGATCTGGATTCTAATTGCCTGTATAGGATATACAGCTCTCCTTTATAATGCACTTTACTGTAATGCAATTCTGATATAAAAATCAAAATAATAACAATAATAAGTGATTAAAAATGCTGAAACCTTTACATAAAAAACTGCTGTACTTGATTTGGAAATTACCAGAATGTGATTTTACAGTTATGGTTAATCTCTAATTAGCCACTGTTGTATTCAGGCAATGTAAGACATTGTATTCCTTACAGGCTATTGAACACCCAAAAGTACCCATGTCTCTGGTAAGCCATAATTGTCATTGGTCCATATCAGCTGTTGTATTTGGCTGAAGTACACACTAAAGCCACTACATCAGATCAGCGAATTTACCTCTGTAAACACAGCTCACTGATTACACAGAAGACCAGCTTATTGTCAACCATTGTTTATTGACACATGGAAACAGATCACAGAATGCAGTAGTGGTGGCATGTCTTTTGAACTTTCCGTTGCTTTCTATTTTCTGTTGCAGTACTTTCCAGAAGAGACAAATATTCATTTGCATAATGTAGCTTCAGTACAAATAAAGTCTGTTCAAGCATTTGAGTGTCACTTTGTTGTGAAATCAGATTTAAAAGTGAGTTTTTGATCTTATCAGTATTTTCAAGTGAATTAAGACATTAATCTCGCAATGGAGACATCCAGGAAAGCTTATTTTATCAACATAATTGTGATTTTGAGTGATTCATGGAGGAGGATGTTGAAGAGGCTAAAGCTGTGCTACGGGACATTTTAACGCATTTGATGATGTTCAACCTGTGATCAGAATTTATGAGGACTGCATCACTGTTAAATGTTAGACTGTTGCGGGTATAATCCAGTTCTTTATTGGCACCAAAAGAGAATTTTTAGATCCCAGTCAACAGGAAGTTGGAACTACCATTGGCAGTGGCCAGCAGGACCTGCCAGAAACACCAAATGCTGTTTCCAAAACCATATTTGCATTGGAGAAAGGACTGATGTGACTAGAAAACCAGAACATTGAGTCCATAACCATTATGCAGCTGAAAAATATCATAGACTTTGCTAACAAAAAACAAAAAAAAACAAACACCGAAGAAAATGATCCAGTCTAAAAAAACCCCTAAAATCATGAAACACTTCCAGTAGGAAACGCACATCATATGAGTGAATAGTGTTTATTCTACTTAGATTAGTACTTTTTTTATGAACAAACGTGTTTGTTTGGGACAGCATTTGGATTATAAATGGATTACATACTTGTTTTTAAGTTTGTAATGTTTTTTCTCTTATTCCATGTTCTGGAATTGCTAAAACTTTGCTGCACATAACATGACATCAGTCAGTTGCTAATCATCATATGCAGCTGATGTTTTGAACTGAAAATGAGATATTTTACTGATTTAAAAAGTCTTGACATTACTCAGTGCACTTGTTACAGATAGATGTTCATTTATTTAATTGCAAATGGTTGTAGAAAAGGTAAATATGTGATTGCAATCTCCTAATTAAAAAAGAATGAAGCGTTGAACATCAGGCCACATTGGGCTGAAGAGCAAACCTAAATTTAATCCTCTTTTTGCAAGTGATTACAACAATTTTAATCACTTTAAACTTGATGCAGCTGTAGACAGAAATTATAGCTGGCAAATATATCTCTTAAAATGAGGTGTTTATATCATTGTTGTTAATGATATGTATGACAAGATGGGTTGAAAGAAAGCAATTTAAAGCTAGGTATATTTTAATTGACTTTTTTAATGTTATTATTGGACGTAATTAAATGTATAAATACCATGCAATGAAATAAACATAATTTAGATAAACTAACAGTATTACTAGACATTTGACTAGTGTTTTGTTGACCGTCTCCCAATACACAAGTACACTCAATATTTTTGCTCATTTTCGCTATACCTCTTTTGGTACATAAAGCAGTTGGCATTTATGGACCCCAATCGTGACATTATAATGGGGGAGAATTGTATGTTAATGCATGTTGGTTTTTTTTGGTGGGGGTCGTCTTTTCTTTTAAGAAATATATTTGACTGGTCCTTAATCTGGAAATGTAGTTATAGACTCCAATAAATGATAATCTAATGTTTGAAAGTTTGAAGCTCGCAAATGGTGGTATTACTGTTTCAAAATCAGATATGCTGGTGACCAGACAGCACAACCAGGAAAACATTTATTTATGACCAATCAGCACAAACAGTAAAATGGATTTTTTTTGAACAGCCAGTACAACCAGTAAAAAGTTCACTTGGCATTGAAATCATCATTAAATCATTCAGTCCACAAACACAAAACCCTTATTTGAATTCTGACATATTTTTTAAAAAATTTGAAATAAAATCAGATATTGAAGTCTGTGTGGCTGTGTCACAAAAGAATTCATGAAGTCTATTGACTAGACTTTCCAACAGTGCAATCTGGATTTTACTGTTACAGAATTTAATATTCTACCAATGAGAAGTCATGTTATGTGTATCATTTTGTTAGAATATAATATTCTACTGATCAGATTACATGTTACATTTGCAGATTTGTTAGAATTAATTTTAAATTTTTGTGTCAAATTTTGATGCTGATACAGATAATATACGATCCAATATTACATAAACAAAATTTTGTAGAAGCTATTATGAGTTATGCCCCTTTACAGACTTTGGCTTACATCCATGTACAACATTCCTTTTCAAACAATTCTCTTTCCCTAGTATAATCCAGACTTTATCAGGGATATCAATAACAGGGTAATAACCAGTCAGAATTAATTTTTCATTCATTGGAAGAGGTGACTCAATGATCAGTTATCCTTGCCCCCACTTTTTTGGTCAAAACTTGAAAGGTTCCATTACTAAGTGCAAGTTTCTCAGTCTTGTAATGACTTTCAGGAGGTGAACATAGTAAAACCCATGTAGGACTTAATCGTTTTCTTCAACTTATAACTGTATGTATTGGATGTCACAGTAGTACTTTACTTCAAGTTAATAGTTTATGCCAGTCTCAGAAATGTATCGTACATAATGCTTTATTACTTTGACCTTATTAGGAGAGACAATGCGCCTTCTAAATGGAGAGCTCCCAACATATACAAAGGGAACTAACTCATCTATTAATCACATATATTGTTACGAATATGTAATTAATTTGCTTGTGTGTTAGTTTTAAATTCCTTTTTATTTTAATTTTGTTTCATTACATTTTATTGTAATGATAATTTTCATTGGATTTGAATCTCTTTTTGGAAAATTCACTTGACCTGATTAGAAAGTAACGGTTGCTTTATCACTGTTTTTAGTTCACCTTGGTTGAGACATTTGTAAACATTGAATGAAAATGATTGGCTATTACCAAGGTCATGTTCGGCCCACGTGTTAACTGAGTTGTAAACAGCCTTTCTTTTTTAATTTATTTCCAGTGGGGGAATCTGATTCTTAGATAGGGCTATTCTTGCCTACATGATAATTGGCATTTTTTTTACTGCATTGTTCAAATTAGTGATCATGTAGCCCCATCACATGAGCCATCATGTGATCTGAAATCGTGGGGTAAAACAGATGCTCTCTTGTAGATTTATCAGTCATATTCCTACACCTTAGAGCTGAAGGTGTCTTTATTGTTGATACCAGTTTGTTCTGAAGTTCATCTATTTTTTGGGATTTAATAATTCATATTCTCTGGAAAACAAAACAAGTGCTTTTCTTTATAAAAATTCTGGGATAAAGACATTTAGTGAAAATTTATTCTGGAATTCTAAACAGAACATTATAAATTGTGTTTCAACGAGGAACTGTTGCCATCAGTACAATGACCTCATCTGACGTCATCGCCTTCCATATTGGAACTTCATAGAGATTTGAACCTGGATTCAATTAGAACTGTTTAGTGAGAGGACTTATATTTTTCAATTCTAGGATTAATTTTTGGATTATATTCACAAACCGTAAGTCCTATTTCATATTTTTACCTTGTTTTCTAGGGAAATAAATTATTTTGTTAAAATTTACAAAGCTTGTTGACTTCACTCTTTTCTTTTGTTACTTTTGTACGAGCCTACACGTAACAATATGTGATAGAGACATTTTTATGATATTATCGGTGGGTGCTTATTATGAGAATTTGGTTTGATTTCTTTATTTATGACACATTAACACAAGTCGGTTATTTAATGCTCATGCACATGGAGAAAGTTTCCTTGCCCAAGTACACCATGGTAGCCACACTGGATTGGTCAGCTGGTATGGTTTGTACCCATGCTCGCTTTGTTACTATCTGGGTTCACTTCATCCTCACAAAATTTACCCAGATAATAATTGTACAGTGTTGGTATTGCATCAAACACAGTCGGGCCATCAGATAACCTTGCTTTATTAGTTGGGTGGGATATACTAGATCCCATCATTAAAAGCATGGCAGAATGTATAGTTTTTCATTTTATGATATTTATGTAAAATTTATTTTGCCAGTTATTAGGAAGTAACGAGTTAAGAATTTATTATGAAACTTTGGGTAAAGTTGAGTGAACCATGTATATGGTGTACAGTGTTCCAACCTATATGTTAAATCAAGAGTTTTGTTTTTAATGGATATATTGAATAGAACACAAAATATCTTGGTGTACATGATTATTACATTTGGAAAATAGTTCACTTTTTATGCTTACAGCTTTAAATGTGGTATAGAATATCATGCCCCAACAGATTGTGATGTGATCAAGAAGTGGCTGACAAAGTGTGCTGATGACTCAGAGACAGCCAACTACATTAGTGCTCATACAAAAGATGTAAGCAACCATTTTCAACTTTGTTCCTTTTTTACTTTATTTACACTGAATTTGAGTCCTAGTTTTCATTCAGTTGTGCATACTATATAATATTAAGTGTCAGTTTACACCTTAAGTACAGTGAAATTAACATATTGGAGAATTAGACTGCTCCTTCCAGTTTTAATGCTTGATTTCTCACCATTAATGCTTACTGCCTAAGAAGTATTTTTCCCATTTATGTTGTTCTGTAATTTTCCCATCTAACTGCTGCTCTATTTCCCATTCACCAAGCATAAGTCATATACTTGTGAACTAATAGTAGTGATATTTTGTTTCAGTTATCTTCTAGGAAAATCAAGATTTCAGGATTCCATATGATGCATGAGAATGATGTACTTGATTAGCAACTTCCCATGTTTCCATGTCGTTTGGTGTTCCAGCCAGAAATTTAAAATGGGGGTGGGGGTGGAGGTGCAGAACACATAATGCTGTCAGGGTACTTTTTTACTAGAAGGGGTCTTTGTCAAGAGTTGCATTGTTATAAAGATATTATTAATTTCACAGTGAATTGTTTTCATCTCAGATTGTAATGAAATGAAAAGAATTTATATATGAAATAAAACAAAGCTGAGCTAACATTGTGGACAAAACAGTAGCCATAAAGTAATTAATAGTATTTATTAGGAAATGGAGAGAATATTCAAGTGTGAATTAAGTTCCTACCATGACCAGTTTACATGTTTACTGGTTCTACATAAAGGATTTATTTACCATTACAAAATTATTGGTAAATGTGTATTTTGTTAATAGATCTCTGCAAGTTGTCTATGCCATTCATTTTTCATATTGTATGTCTTCATTTTGATATATGCAGTAAAGGATAGCAAGTACAGTGTGACCCCGTTATAGCAGACTCCATTAAAACACAAATTTGGATATAACATGGTTGTGGCATGGCTCCTGAAATTTCATATGCATGTATTTTTACTGTACGCAAAAAATTATTTTTTCTTCATAAAAGTATGAAACATAACATGTAGAAGTTTATTAACTGGGCTTCGTCATTGTAAAAAATTGCGATTTTTTTCTTCATATAGGTGACAAAATACACCATCTGGTGATTTTTTTGCGACAACATTGTTAGCTGTTTAAACTTGTCTGTACAATCTTGGGATTCGAGAGGAGAAATTCAGATGCACCATGAAAGGAAGTCACAAACTTGGATGTAAAATGCACTGGAATTTATCTATTGTTACTTAATTGAATCATTTGTTCATATTAACAAACCATCTTAACAGTGCGTTGTTACATCATAATCCACTTATGCTGACATCTAGCCTGCTGTTGATCCACTCAAACAGTCATACTATCAGACAAACTACAATTGATTAACCTTTGAAGGCAGGAACGGGAGTGAATACAATCAACCAAATGATGGCTAATTTTTTTAAAATGTACCCAGAAATAATTTTATTGCTGAAACTTCAAAGAAATCTGAATACCTTTGAAGCAATGGTCATTCTGTATAATACTCAGCAAATGAAAAAGAATTCAGTTCCAAACAGTTATTTGATGCTGCTGCCAGAACAGTCCTCCAAATTTGTTCTTTAGCAGTGTCTTCAGTAACACATGCATCCTTCTTCAAAGCAAGCCAACTGCAATTTTCAATAAAAACAAAGCACCTTTCATCAGAGGAAGTAAGCACCTAACTTAAAATAAATACAATGGAATCTGATGAATTGTTTCATTTTCCAAAGTGACCACAAGATGTTTGTTGTGCAGTGATATTTTCTTTTTTGCTGGAAAAACTTGTATGCTTATGATCGCTACCAGTAGTGGCATAAAATGCAAATTAAGTTTCCAATCTTTTGAAACCATAAATATCT
Source organism: Megalonaias nervosa (assembly GCA_016617855.1). Lineage (NCBI taxonomy): Eukaryota > Metazoa > Mollusca > Bivalvia > Unionida > Unionidae > Megalonaias > Megalonaias nervosa. The sequence continues at coordinate 53,733 of JAECUM010008788.1, read as the reverse complement.
GGCTCTCAAATTACTTTTAATTTTGTTTATATGTTTTCATTTCTCAATGAATAGTCTGATCCCTTGGGTAGCCTCGGCAAGATGATAGCTGTCTCCAGCTGACCAAAAATCTAGACCAGTTTAAGTACATGTACATGTAGCATGTAAACAACTATAACCTTGTGCTACTGGCAACAATATCATCATGAATTGTTTAGTGACAAGTGTTTGTTGACAATAGGTTATAGATCAAATGAGGATTAACATTCTTTATGTATGTGTTGTGTTTTCTAATGGGATGTGACTGATAACATGAATTTTATAACATGTGGTCTGTACTTATTGTACGGTACTTAATGCATTATGGAATATACTACGCAAATTGATAACTTGTCAATATACAAATATATTTCAGAGTAGTTTTTTCTTCATTTAATCAAAAGCACATATTTTTGTGCCCACTTTTATTACACACCCCCCCCCCCACCCCGAGTCATCCTTTTTTGGTACATGCATCATTTTCTTTAGTTAACTGACTTGGTTGGTTATAACAGGGTTCGGTCTACAACACTGGTTCTATGGACCCCAACCACCATTTTATAGCTGGGTCACTCTGTACTGTTTGTGTATTGTAGCTTCCTTCTAACAGAGCTAGGCCTAAAATAGAAAATGTCTACCCGGTGGCACTCATGTTTGTACTGTATACATTGTTCTAACCATGTAGTTGTTAAATCTGTTACATATATGATATGTACAAGAGGGAGGTTTCAAGAATGACAGTTGACCTCAAAGTACATACTCCAAAATTGAATGAGACATTTAAGACTAGTGTGACTACAGCATAAAGGTTTCTTAAAAAGTACAGGTGTATGAGGTGCTGTTGTTATTGGTGACGAAATAGGGATAAGTTGTACCACAGGGGCTCGTATCCTTGCTTAAAATTTGCTTATAGATAATATATGTCTGTGATAATATATAATAATACATTATGCATGGTACATATATTATTTATAGGTTAAACTGTAAGCATCCAGCAAGTTGTATGATATAGGTATTCATGTTACACAGAAATTATTCTTCACAATTGACACTCGCAACATCAGTTATAATGTCAAAAATATATATCAAGATCATTAAAAAAAAAAATTTTAATTAAAAAATATTGATGTAATGTGTCAGTTCTTTATATTTATTTATGTAAAATTGATGTAATGTATAATTTCTTTGTATTTATGAATATAATATCTCATGTCATATGCCAAATCTATATACAGCCTCAGACTTATTGTTCATTCTACATGAAAACTAGGCTGACAACAGGGTTCAGTCTCAGCTAATGTGGTAGGTATTGATAAATAGTGATAACATTGAGCCAGATAAGAAATTCATTGAAAATAAAATAGTTTACTCTGCAGAGCTGTTACCTTAAAGAAGAAAGTTCTTGAATGGAAGTTCTTCAGAGAAACTTTTCTGATTTTCAGACTTAGAAAGTTGAAGTTTTTCACTGTACATGATTGTATAAATCCCTCAAACAACCATTATGAAATAGTAAGGTTTATGCATGTAGTTGCTTTGGGTTTTTATTGTAAAAGTGGCTTATACTCTGTATATTTAGGCTTGAAGATTTTTTACTCAATGTGGCAGAAATAACAAAGTCATCTTTGAGGTTAGTGAACTTTAATGAGATGGACACTTTTATGCTGGGATGCTTGCAGCAACACCTTTGATCTTAAATTTATGTCCAGGCTAACATGCATCTGCAGATTGGTGTTTAATCTGAGTAGAATTTGATCTGCAATCAATCAGTCAGGTGCTCCAGTTTTGAAAAAAAAAATTTAAAACTAAAAACAGACCTGCCAGCCCTTATGACTTGACTAGTAGTCTCATGGTAATGACCCTTAAAATACAGAAATATGATTGCTGCAGTAAAATCCAGATACTGGCGTGATTTTGATCTGAGTTTCTTATTAGATTCAATGGAGATTGTCAGGAAAGCAGATTCACTTTACAGGAGTACCTCAGACACTTTAAACTGCACTTATTGTTTCATACAAAACATCTGGATGATTAAACTGTTGCATATAGATACAAGTTCACGATGAACAGGACTATAAGCCTCTTAAAAAGATTAAACATACAGCATGTAAGAATATAAAGAAATATTTGCATTCATTTACATCATGTTTTGATTTGAGCATGTCTTATGACAGGAGAGATTATTGTCATTGCCACATGAAATGGAAAAAAGAAAAGCTAAGGATTATGTCAAGTTGAGAGATAATAGAAAACCATTGAGCTCCATAGGGTTTAGAACTGTAGTTTGTGAATCTGTACTAGGGGTGATTAGGGCGTAAGCGTGCTTTACAAACTATGGCAGCCCCCGGTCACACTTAATGATCTTTTTAAATGCATGTTTTCCAAATTGACAATAGAAGTAAATGATATTTTTTATACCAGTGCTGAAAATTGGTCTAACTTAATGGAAAAATATTGGCATGTTACTGAGTGGGTCATAATGAGGCATGTAGAAAATAACAGTGTTTATAAGATTCTAATTGTGCAGTTCTAAGAAGGAAGACCAGTGCACTTAAGGGTGTTATATGAGGCAGAGAGATGTGCTAAAGAGGGCAGAGGGACACAAAGTATGGGCAGATGGATGGGCCTTTGAGTGGTGGGGTGCCCATCTATATTTTTCTGGCTGGAACACTGTCATTAACTTGAGCTGATGGACTGAAAATGTTTGTTGCTAATGATTTCTTGTTTCATGTTTACAGATCCATCTTGTCTTATTTTACAGTGTCCAAAGTGTCATGTGTGTATAGAAAAGAATGGTGGTTGTAATCATATGGTGAGTATATTAGATGGAGGATTTAAATAATACTCTAACAAAAAGTTCTTGACTTAAAATGACATTTTATTATTGAAATGCGATATGGAAATTCATGAATATTTTTATTATATATTTTTGAAAGGTTAACATTATGCTATCATACCTGTTACATATTTCTAAATCCATGTAACTGTCATTATTTAAATCAAATTGGCACAAAATATAGTGAATTGGACCAAAACATTTAGTTCCGGAGAACAGTATTTAAACCAAAATATCAGAAGGAATGCTACCACTACAACTACTGCTACTGCTGCTAGACATTTCCATTCACATGCTACAGTATCTAATTCATGTGCAAAAACTGATTTTATATAGGCTTCAGAAGATGACTATGTACTTGCACATACAGAAATCAGAGGGTGTGTGCATCAAGTAAGCTCAGTACATAACATTATCAAATTTGGAGTAAACATTCAAAACATTTCTGGCACTCTTTAAAAAGTTGACACCATATGCTTATGCAGATTTGTGATCATGATTGACTGGCTGCTTGTCTCTAGTCCGCTAGACTGCATATCGAGCAGTTTGTAGACCAAGATGCACAGCCATGAATGGGACATCAATTCCATTGGCTGCTGAGTACATCATTATCCAGTGATATTGTTTGTTCATTAACCTCGGTGACCATGTTATGCAAGATGTGTGTAGTGGCTTCTTATATCATGTATGCAGAATGTGCAGTGTAATTTATTACAGAATATTGTCACCCACTGTAAAGCAGAAATATATATGGTGAGTTATTCTTGGCATGCTATAGGTATCTGATGAATTGTTAAAATTTATGTGTTATAGACTATGGTAATGGTTAGAAATTAATAACCAAAGCAACACTCCTGACATTAAGTCATTGTTAAAAGAGATGCTGCCAAATGACTTTCCAAAGGAACTTGAATGTATGAGGATCTAAATAAAGTGAATAACTGCCATTTTAAGGTATGTAGAATCAAATTCTGAAAACTGACACCCATTACTGAAATAGTCAGTTTTGAACTGCATACATGACCCATATGACTTTTACTGTTGGAGTAATCCGCAAACAGCATATGCCCTGTTCTTCAGGCGAATTATGCTATGGCAGATCAAGATCTTTGTTGTTTGCATTGGACTCAACTTATAAGTGAATAGAGACAGTATCTGCAACTGCATTTGCAAAGTTTTTCCTTGTTACAGCAATGTTCCAAGTGTAAGTACGACTTCTGTTGGATGTGTTTGGGAGACTGGAAGACACATGGTAGCGAGTATTATGAGTGCAGCAGATATAAGGAGAATCCAAACATTGCCAACGAGTCGGTACATGCTCAGGCCAGAGAAGCTTTGAAGAAATACCTCTTCTACTTTGAGAGGGTAAGATATGCAATATGTTGAATTATGCTCTCACTGTCAAAGGAAAAAGAGGCATATTGCTTTGCTGTTGTCCTTATGTCTGAATGTATTTATATCCACTCCAGAACATTTTTTTCACATTTTTTTTACAGATTTGGGATCATTTGGAAAAAGCCATGTTAGTACAATTAAGCCAAAAAAATTGCTTGAGATAGACAAATGAAATTTGGTAGGCATAGTTACATGCTTGTGTAGATGACCTGGTTAGGTTTCACTTATTACAACAATTTCACCACAGCAGCTAATTTTAAAATCTTGTCATCTCTGAAGAACATCAGAGATGGTTTCAACTCAGCAGTTAAAAGGAATAAATGGTCTATATCTTGAATACCTGAAAATTCTTTTTTTACAGTAGAGCATCAGTCCCTTCATGGGACTCTTGTTGAAAGTTTGGGTATAAAATTTATTTATCAAGTGTTGTTCATTATCGAATCACAAAACCTGATAATTGGATGCATCTCTGTTAGTACTACCCCAATAGAACCAAAGATTACTGTGACATACATTTTATGCTTTACTAACATAGATAAGGATTTGGTATTTAGCTCATGACCACATAGATTTTTCCATGCTATATACTTCCTAGGTTTCACAGATGTCTTTTTTGACCAATACTGTTGGAATTTTGTATAAATATTTTTATTCAGCGATAAACTTTCAGCATTAATAAGTGTGCAGTGTAAATTGTGATAGGTTACCTTCAACAGGTTAACTGTATTGTACATATGAATGAGTATGGAAATTAGATTAGTGGACTGCATGCATTTCATGTGAGGTCTCAGCTGAAGTGGCTAATCAAGGCAATCACTTGTATTACTGACTGTCACTCCAAGGTTAATTTTAGCCAGTGCCATTCACTAAATAAAATCTTTATTTCTAGGGATGGACAATAATAATTAGCTGTTTAAAATGCAAGCAAATTTGAAAAATTAAAAAAAAATTATTATCTTTTTTTTCTTAACTCATTAAGGTACTGTACTTTGACTTAGCAAAGAATGTTTTTTTAATGATTTTTTTTAATTCTGAGTCTACGTCTGTCTGCATGCATGGCAAATCTCTTTTAAAAAATCTTGGTTAGAAAAAGGGCCAACATTTTGTGGTCAAGATCACTTTAGTCTGGATACATTTTCTGTATGAATATCAATGTTCACAATGGATGCTGGAGACTGCTAAGAGCTTCATAGGGGTGAGCTATGTAATCATTGACAACATTCTGGTTAATTCACATGTGATAGTTATAATGTTGGCAGTGATGTGCAAAGGAAGTAGCCAAAGTGTTCTAATACAAATTATTGCTCAGTGAACAACATAAAGGAAGAAAGTGAAGGATCATTCAAGCTTTTTTAGTCTTACTGTACTATACTCTGAATTAGTTTCAAGTTCCTTCAGATTTCAGTGTTCCATATTATTTGGCAACTTGGCAGTAATAGATTTATTACGCATAATCATTTGATAAACATTGAGTTTGGCAGTGTCTGTTTAGTTGCACTGAAAGAATAAGCTTAAAAATAAGATGAGATCTTGCTATTTGTGTAAAAAGCATAATAAAATTAGAGATTTGGCAACAATTAATCCTGAGCAAAACATTCAAATTTTTTTTATTTTGGCTAAAAGAAGACATTCTGTTCATTGCTGCAATTCACTGCAAAGAGAATGAGTTGCCCAAAAAATGGATTTCATGAGTCATAAATACGTTACATTGCTGTTCTTTTGATATAACTTCAGCAGTATTTTCATGTAAGCGTTAACAGAGTTTTCTTTTTATTTTAATACGAAATAAATAATGGAAAGTGTGACATGAATGTTCTTAATTTTACTTTCATTCCCAGCCCAGGTCGTTGTGTCCTTGGGAAAGGCAATTTGCTCCTTATTTCCTTAGCATGATATGGCAGTTGATGTGTTAGACGTATGATTAAAACCAACAAAAACAAAAATCAAACATTCCCCTGCACACAATACAGGCAGACAGTACTCTTTCTGTGGCTACAGTAATAATTTACTTTTCATTAATAGATGATCTATAGGTAAATATACATCATTACAGTCAGTATTTTGAACAAAAAATATTTTTTCTCATATCTTAAAAAAAAATTATTTTAATTATTTATAGATATTACTTAGATACTATTATCATTTTAAATTACAGGAATTCTAATTTTGTTTGTATTTACCAAACCACCTTCAAATTTTTGTAATGTGAACCCTGTCGTTCCTGGAATCCCCCTGCAGACCTCAATTAAAATTGTATTTCAATGGATTACTTTTTTTCCATTAAAATGCAGATCTTGTCCTTCTCATCAAATAATCAGGCATTAATGTCTCATTTTTTAGTGGGAGAACCATGCTAAGAGTCTGCAGTTGGAAGAACAAACACTGCATAAGATAACATCTCGGATCCATGAGAAAGTCATGAACAACACAGGGACTTGGATTGACTGGCAGTACCTCTTGGATGCTGCTCACCTGCTTAAAAAGGTTTGTTCTTATCCACACTGTATATCTTGCCTCCATTGGCCAGTAGTAAAACGAGCTACAGAGGCCAATTAGTTAAGACATTGGACTACATGGGTAAAGTTCCCACCATTGGATCAGTTATCTTGTTGTGTCCATGGGCATGGCATTATACAGTCTTCATAAGGTGAAAAAACACCAAACAAAAAAATTGGTACCAAAATATTGTAGCGCCTTCTGGTGGAAATGGTGTTGAAATTGTCATCCACATCAAGATTCAGGGAGTTTAGAACATAGCAAAGGTAAAAGGTGCCAATAACTATCATATGCATTTGTTTGGGATAGGGAAAGCCCACCTAAGGCCAGGTCATTATCTGTATGGGATAATGAAATTCCCTCCTTCCCCCCCCCCTCCCGGGGTTCATATTTGTCTGGGATAGGGAAATTCCACCTAAGGGTCAGAATCTGTGTGGGATAGGCAAATTCCGCCTTAGGGTCTGTGTCTGTCTGGGATAGGATAATCCCAACTGAGGGTCAGCATCTGTCTGGGAGAGGGATAACTTACCAAATGGTCAGCATTTGTAGGTATGAGTGAGGCCTTGCAGAGTTCCAGTGCACAGATTTGATCCTGAGGGTTGCTTTTGCCTTTTCCAGACCAATGTATATGACTGATTTCTTTTGTGGCAGTTCTCACTAGGAAATAGTGTTGGGAAATAAAATGGCTTGTTTGCAGTATGGATATACAGTATATATTCTTTTATAAGTTGGGTTCAATTGCAGACAACCTCAGATCTGCTGTTGCATAATGTGTAAGCAAATCATGGTCTATTTTGTTTGTTGTACTGATTAGTCCAAACAAACTGCATAAACCCAGACCTGTTGGCATCTTATGGCAGATCTGGGTCTATGCAGGTTGTAATTGATCCAAGTTATAAATCAGTATATATGGTTTACATAACAGCAAATAATTTATTCTAAACAATAATTAACAAGATATTTCCTTTAAATATTAAAACTGCAAGAAACATTGCAGACATCATGAACAAAATCTACATTGTCACTGAGTGCACTCATGTGGGATAAATGTATCTCATATTCTCAAATGGGCAAGCTGTATCATATATGTATAGGAATGAGAGAATTTGTGTTCTCTTATTGTTGTATATGTGTGACACAGTCTGTCCATTTGAGATAGCCTTGTGGGACACACCTAACTGACAACAATTTACTTATTGACAGTGAAGATGATGTTTTTTTGCTTATGTCGTGAATGTCTGCAACTACTTTTTGCAGCTTTAATGTAGAAGAGATAGTATTTTTTACTCGTTTGTTAACAGTTATTCTTGTTTACAACAAAATCTTTGATTTAAATAAAACTTTTCTTTGTTTTAAGTAAAACATTTTATGCTATTTTCTTAATGAGGTATACATTTTTGCAAAAATTTGTGTATTCCAACTGCTGAGTCTATACCAATGATGTGATTTGTTGAACATCATTTCCTAGTGAGAAATCAGAGATGAGTATTCCATCATATGTGTTAGTATAGGACCCTTGGAATGAGACCGTGTGAACAAACATTCAGCATGCCAGTGGTAGGGCATACAGTTGTTTCCTTGTCCATCTATCAGTCTGTTGTACCCTGGTTAAGTGTTGCATTTTAGGTCAGTTTTCAGGCATTGTAGTGGGATGTCCATGTACCATGAACCCATTAAATTGATTCATAGAAGTGTGAATAAGCGAATTAAAGTGGTAATGTTTCTTCCAGGACTATAACAATATGGTTCCTGGTGTTTTATCAGAATTTTCCACACTGTTATGATGTAGCATCTGTTCTGTTTTATCAAATGTAGGTTGTGTTTCTAAAAATAATAACAAAATTTTATGGTCTTACTCAAATTAGTAACAAAATTATAGCCTTTGATGTCAGTTTTATGTCGAGGTATGCAGCTAACATGTATGTAAATTATTAGACCAGATAGTTGTTATTGCTCTTAGACATTGTTTTAGTGATGGCAACACTTGATAAAAAAATACAGTTGAAAATGCTTTTTAAGAAAATCACAATGGTATCTCAAATAATGTTTTAGATGTAGTATAAATTCTTTAGTAACATATAAATAAAATAAAATTATGAAAATATTATAACGACTATTTAGTTCATTATGTATACATTAGGAACATATGGAGTTACATTGTTCCATCTGATTTTATATAAATTAATATCACAGCAGCTCTGCAAGCCATCATTTTTCTCAGTACTTTGATTTTGTTCCATTTCAGTGTCGATATACACTTCAGTATACATATCCTTATGCATACTACATGGAAAAGAGTGCCAGAAAACAGCTGGTAAGTAGGAAATGATATTAATAATAGGCTTCAGAGGCTAAGAATTTGGTATATTTTTGGCTTGGGGTGATTTCACTCCCACAATGTGTATGGCAGGGTGTTTATTCTCTTTTACCAAATATTGTTTGTATTACTAATAATAGCAACAAACTATATGGTCTTACTCAAAAGTGTGCCCTGGATGGCTGAGTGTTCTAAGACACTCACCATCACAGATCACTGATATCTCACCTCTGTCTGTGTGGGTTAGATTCTCTGGCTTGGCCAACATCAATATGTGAGAAAGCTTGCCAGTAGCTTCCTGTGGGTTGGAGGTTCTGCTCAGGGTTCTTCTGGGTCCTTCCTCCACCAAGTATACTGGTTGCTATGTATAGCCTATCAAGTGCTGAAACATGGCATTTAATCCCATAAAAACTTACTTAAAGGTGAGTTTCAAAGTGCATGCAAAATTTATATCAGAGGAGTAACTTGGGTAAATGAGTGCACCCTATAGGAGTTATCTCCCTTTGGTGTATTAAAAAAAACCCAAAAAGGACCCTGAATAAAAGTCCCTATAGTTGTGGTCTTCCATCTGACCTTATGTAAATTAGTATCACTTCATCCTTTAAAGCCATCAGTTTTATCAGTTCTTTGATTATTTAAAATGATTATTTAAATTCAACTTGAATTCCTTTGCTTTTCTCAGATGTCTCTATCCCCGCCACAATCCCATTGAAAAAAATGTTGTCACTCACTGCCAATCTACAGGTCATTTGCAATCATGTCACAGTTTTAGATTTCCATTCATTATCTGTGTGGGGCCCTAAATGGCTGAGTGGTATAAAGTTCTCACCATTATGGATCATTGCCAGCTCACCTCTGTCTGCGTGGGTTCGAGTCTCGGGCTTGGCCAATGCGGGTACATAAGAATGCTTGCCAGTAGCTTCTTGTGGGTTGGTGGTTCTTCCAGGGTTTTCCCAGGTTCATCCTCCACCATTTATACTGGCTGCCATGTATAGCCTATCTTTTGCTGAAAAATGGTGTTAAACCCTATAACAACAAAAACAACATTAACATAGCTGCCAACCCTCACGATTTTGGCGTGAATTCCATGACTTTTTCAGCGATTCATGGATTCATGTCACATGCAAAAAAGTCACGAATTCCCCAATTCGCAATTATTTTAAATCTTCAATAAAATAACCGATTTCCTGTTAAGTGCTAGTTGTGATATCAGCAGTTGCCGAAACGGTCCGGAATTGCTGGTTGTGATATTAGTAGAACTATAGCCAATTGATACAGTTGGCCCAGTAGCAAGCATTTTATTGTATTTTAATCTATATGTATAAGAGTAGTTTTACAAATGCTTTTGAGAGAAACTGGGGCCTAACCGGAATTTTGCTTTGCGCATGCGCCGCCAACACTGATTTGAATTACCATTCGGCACTGATATTGAAATTGTCTTCACCATCAAGGAAAAAGAAATGTATTGCACAAAAAGTGAAGGTTAGTTTGGAATATGCCAAAAATTGGCTGTGCATTCAGCCATCAAACACTGATATACATCATCCTTTTTGCACACAGTGTGCCACAAATTTTAGCATTAGGCATGGTGGCAGAGATGATGTAAGGAAACACATTGGTAGCAAAAAGCACATAGAGGTTGGGAAAATTAAGAACTCACAACAATTTCAGCTCTGGAATATTTTAAGCCATCGACAGAAGACCTGCAAGCTACCAACGCTGAAACATTGTGAGTTTTCTTGTTGAGCACAATCTACATTTATCAGCTGGATCCCATGCTAAACATTTGTTCCAACAAATATTCCCGGACTTGAAGATTGCTTCATGAATGTTTTGTCAAAATTCACAAATTTTTATCCCTATTTTCACTAATTGCGAGTCTGGAGGGTTGGCAGCTATGCATTAATTGTGTAGAAGTTATTTTACAATACACAAACTCATGTTCAGAGGGACAGGTTTACATAATTCCAATTTTTTTATGTGTAATGCATGTTGGTAATGAGGATTATTTATGACAAGATGTAAATAACTCTCACTTTGCAATAATTTTAACTGAACCAAAAAACAGTGAAAGATATGGGATGTGTTACTTCTATTTATGATGCAAGCAGAGCTGTGTGGAATTGTCTTTGATTATATGCCAAGAGGATGATGAAGAGCTTGTTCTTGCAATACAATTTAGAAATATACTAATTTACAGGCTTTATACATAAGTTATATCTGGAAATTTCAGAATATATTTTATGAAGTTGCTATAGTTTCAAAGTTTTTATACCCAGGTGCAATGAGTATTAGGTATTATTGTGAAAGCCACATAGAATGGATACTTCTCTTTTTCAGTTTGAATATCAGCAAGCTCAGCTAGAAGCAGAAGTTGAGAACTTGTCCTGGAAGGTTGAGAGGGCTGAAATTACTGACAGAGGGGTATGTTATAATTGGAATTGTCGTATTCAGAATGGTCAGTTTTGACTCGATAAATATGAAGAAACATAACTAGGAAATTACAGTAATTGCACAGCTGTGGCAACAATTTCAGTATAGTAAATACCTAAAAATATCTGAGTGTCAGTGTAATGTAGATACAGACAAAAGCGAAAGCATTATTTTGGTTTCCTAAAACATAATGCAGAAATTGCAAGTCAGTAAATGTCTAGGGAAGCAAGACTGCAATGTGGGTATGTGGGAAAGCTTGCAGGTAGCTTCTCATGGGTCAGTGGTTCTTTCCAGGGTTTTCCCAGGTTCTTCCTCCATCATTAATACTGGCCGCCATGTATAGCTTATCTTGTGCTGAAAAATGGCGTTAAACCCTATAACAACAACAACAACAAGACTGCATCATGTTGATCATTGTCTCATGGGCTTCACGATATAATGTGAATTTTTGAACAAGAGATATTTTGTGTTCTAAGTGGAACTTGGGATAAGCTGTAGATTATCAACACAAGTAATGAAATTTTTACTGCAATATTTGACCAAAAGAAAATTCAGCTTGAGTTGTCTGCACTGGTTATTGTACCCTTGTTCTCAGGGAAACATCATGGTTGGCAGATTGTTCAGTCTTGTTGGAATAACCTAAGTTTGGTGACTTGGTTTTCTGATGCGTGTCATATAATAGCATTTCATCTGTTGTTTCAGTATGAATTAATGTTATTAAATCAGAAAGATAAAAAATATTTACTAATTAGAAACATTGATATTCTTTGTGATAACAGATGAATTTCTTAGATTCTTTTTCTAAATCTTTTTAAGTGCTGATTTGCTAATGTGGTGTATTGGCAGATGGTTAATAAGTAACACTCAACCATTGTTGTGACAGACTTATGTGGATTAGTGTGACCACATCAGGTCTACAGAGCAGATTCATCTTTTTCATTCAGAATATATTCCATTTACACAATATAAAATAGATGGAATGATGGGCAGGTGGATCATAACTGAAATCACCAATTCACCCGACACTCATGTAGGAGTGACTGATAGATTAACAGTGTTTATGATACAGTATAGCATAAGAAGACTAATAGAAGTAATTTCAGCTCATTAATAACAACTGTTTAGCATTATAAAACAATACATAATTATACATCTTTGGCATTCCTTGGGTCTCACCATCCGCTGCTTGAGGCTAATGTGGTAAGATGGAAGACAAGCATGCAGTATCTATGAGGTGGAATCGCCAGTATGACTGATGTCAGGGCCGAATAGCCAACATGCACTACCTATGAGGCGGAATCGCCAATATGACTGAAGCACTATCTATGAGGTGGAATCGCCAGTATGACTGATGTCAGGGCCGAATGGCCAACATGCCCTATCTATAAGGCAGAATCGCCAGTATGACTGATGTCAAGGCAGAATTGCCAATGTTTGACTGACTGACATAACTGTTAAGGCAGAACTGCCGCTGTATTGAGGCTGAGTCACCATAACTTGTTATGTCTGTAAGTCAAGTGGATTGGGGACAGAATGCCCGATGATGCAATAGCGGCGAATAAGTTCTTGGAGAAGAGACGGCAAGAGTAGCCTGTTAGTATGAGGGGTCTGGTTGCCACCTCCAGAGATAGTGGAATTAGTATGTAGGTGGGAGGTTAATCAGAAGAGCTGCAGGTGAAGGGTGAGCCAGAAGTAACAGAACTGCAGGCGGCAGTTGGGGCGGTGGAGGATACAAAACAAACTGTCCACTCTCAACGCTGATCACTTGTAAAGTGAATAACTGCTGCCAGCCATCACAGCAGACCCTTGTCTCTGATTGGTTGAGCCAATCCAACCAGTGTGCGTATCCACTGAACTGTCCTTGAACTGACCCACATAATGAGCTTTCACTGGAATCTATTCTTTGTGTAAACATCATTTAATTACATTAAACACCTATTTACACAATGTAAAATAGATGGAATGATGGACAGGTGGATCATAACTGAAATCACCAATTCACCCAACACTCGTGTCGGACTGACTGACGGATTAACTGCGTATATGATGCATTATAACATAAGAAGACTAATAGAAGTAATTTCATCTCTTTAATAATAACTGTTTAGCAATATAAAACAGTACATAATTATACATCTTTGGCATTCCTTGGGTCTTACCCTCCGCTGCATGAGGTTAATGTGGTAAGATGGAAGACAAGCATGCAGTATCTATGAGGTGGAATCGCCAGTATGACTGATGTCAGGGCCGAATAGCCAACATGCACTACCTATGAGGCGGAATCGCCAGTATGACTGAAGCACTATCTATGAGGCAGAATCGTCAGTATGACTGATGTCAGGGCCAAATGGCCAACATGCCCTATCTATGAGGCAGAATCGCCAGTATGACTGATGTCAAGGCAGAATTGCCAATGTTTGACTGACTGACATAACTGTTAAGGCAGAATTGCTGCTGTATTGAGGCAGAGTTGCCATAACTTGTTATATCTGTAAGTCGAGTGGATTTAGAATATATTCCAATTATTCATTAATCGTTGTGTTTTATGTCAGTATTCCAAAGATGTAAGTCATTACATGCTGACCAGAATTAGAATGTGATGTGGATCTTATATCACTGGCATACTAAAATATTTAACACATTTCTCTGTTGACTCTTAAATGAAACTGAATTATGCTGATTTTGGTATAATGAATACTAGATTTTGTAACTGTTATGGAAAAATTGGGTTTTTGAGAATTACTTTCATTTCCTGTTGTGATATCATTATTGGAAATAATATCCATGTTAGCAATCCACAAATGTGGTTTCCATGGCAAACTTATGCTTAATTACTTTCATAAACAAAAGATTGACCACCCAATATTCATTCAGGTTTTGAACAAATAAAAGTAAGTAGAGATGTTTAAAGAGTCTTTGGATGCAATGGACAAAAATGTCAAGAATGTGTATTCAGCCTGTGAATGGAACCATATACAAAAATTTATATCAAATCCAGTAGCTATAATAAATTAAAAAGTATATGAAATCAACAGATGTTTTATTTTAGAATTAACTGCAAGACTTGTATATTTTGTATTGATATTGATCGCCATTTTTACATGAGAACCATATAATATTATGGTATTTTCCAGCTGTTCAGCATGCATCTAGTCATTCTTATGTCCATCTGTCTGTTCCCAATTTCATTTTTGGCAAAATAACTTAAGTTTCCAGTCATCTGCTGTTACCAAACTTTGTGGATGGCTTGTACTTGGGGTAAGGAAGAACCCTATCAGTTTTGTGTGTCAAAATGTCAAAGGTCAAGATCACTATGACTTAGAGAAGAAACAAGTTTTTCAGTAAATCCTCAAGGTCTCCACCATTTGCTGTTAATAAAATTGGTAGATGGCTTGCACTTGGGATAAGGAAGAATCCTGTCAATTTTAGGGTCAATATGGCAGAGGTCAAGGCCACTGTGACTGATAGAAGAAAAGTTGTTCCAGCACAAAAACATTACTTCCATATCACAGACATGGACCAAACTTTGTGGATGGCATACAAAGAGTAAGGAAGAAACTTACTGATTTGTTGTCAGAGGTTCAGAGGTCAAGGCCACAGACTAAAAGAAGCATAATGGTGTCTGCACATCAAACTGAAGTTGCTTCCTTGACTGAGATTACATTCCTTTCTTACGAACTATGCAGAGCAGGAAATGCTCTTTCTCATCATTTTCTTGATACCAGGGGAGCATGGGATCCTTCCTAGATCATTATGGGTGCAGAAGAAGAAGACTTCTTTGTTAGAGAAGAGCACTCCTAGATCCCAGATGGGCATGGGATCCTTCTCTTGATCCTGAGGTGTATGGAATCTTCTCATTGGAGCATTATAAAGCTTTGGGGTTCCTGATAGTCAGACTCTGCTGCTGAGGGTTCAGTCAGGAATTCCTTCCATGGGAGGATTTAATGGGCAGAGAGTGAGTCATTCCCCCCATGAGGGAGGAGCAGCAGCAGGAACCCTTGGTTCAGTGAAGGCAACAAGCAGATTGAACCACCCTGAAGGGGAAGAGTAGTGATCTTGTTCTGTAAGTTCTAAGGAGGGCTTCTCTGTCAGATCAGAGTTGCATGACTGGTCACCAGTCCCAGGCATCGGCCAGGCACAGGTTGCTGGTCGATAAATCCCCATCTGCAGTACGAGAACAGAGATTGATACCCCCTCCATGTCTCCTCTACACCAATCAATTGGGGGATCAGTATATATATATATCTGGCATAGGAGTTGGGGTACAGTTGGCATTCCCCCTTATGATGCCTCCTAATCCCTTTGGGATGTGGGGACAACTGTTTCAGGGAAGTCATTTGGGTGCACAGGCCTCATAGTAGTACTGATATTGCAGGTCATGGACCCACATTATCAGTTAGTGTGGAGTCAACAAGAAGTGAGTGGGTTCCTGTCTCCTCCACTTGAAGAGAGTCAAGAAGCATTCTTGTCCTACTGTAAAGTCTGCTACTAAGGGCAGTCTCATCATTCATTGTGAGAATTTGCAGGATGGGGATAACCCTATCCCCTGGTGAGTGCACTGAGGAACAGGCTGAGATGTCACCTCCTCCATTTGGACCCTGTGCCTTTTCCCACCTGTCATCTCAGGCAGCAATGGAAAAGGAAATCTGGTGTTTCATTAAGGTTGTAATTGAACTGCCTTCTTTCTAGGATCTGTGTCCGAAGCGCATGGGTACAGAGGACAAGAAAATTCTCTTCAGTTTGGAAAGACTTTTGGGGGCTGTCTTGCACCCAAATCTCCCTTTACTCCCCCTATTTAGTGGGACCAACAACACCAGTCCATTACATTTGCTGCTGTCCTGTCCAAACAGCCTGAAAGAGTGTTCATTCTGATTGCCCCTTAGGGCCATCAGCATAGTTTATAAAAAAAAGGGTGCAGTCTCATTCAAGGAAGCAACTTCGGTTTAAGCTTTTCCCTGGTCCATCTGTAGCAAGACTAGGCAGTCAGAAGGGCCAGGGTATAAAATGGGGATTAGGGGTGGGAGGCAGCCCTAGGGACTTGCTCCCTTTTCTGCCATGCATCCCTTTTCTCTGGATTACCATAGGTGTTTGTTAACAACTCATTTCATAGGTTCGATCAAACATCATGGAGGACACATTGTTTCTTTCCATTCAAATGGAAGGCTGTGGGCTTCATTTCTGGTAGTATCCTCCTGTTTCAAGGATGCCCATCTCTTTTCACCAGTTAAAACCAGTTCCAAGAAAGGAAGAGGTGCACACCTTTCTGCAGAAGGGCATAGTAGAGAGGGTAGAAAACAACCAGTCTCTGGCCTTTTACTCTTTACTTTCTTGGTACATGTATCCAAAAAATGGAAAAAAATTTTGGCTTATCATTTATCTTAAACAAGTTTCTAAAGGCGAAAGATGGAGAACTGCTACCTCTGTCAGGAACACAATAAGACATGGCAACTGGGCAGTCTTCATTGACCTTCTGCATGTGTATCTTCATATCCAAATCTCTCCTGATAGGAAAGTCTGCCGTATTTGCCTAGATCATGAGGTTTTCCAATTTCAAGCCCTTCCTTTCAGTTAGCCTCTGCTCCAAGGGTTTTTACCATGATGATGGGAGTAGTTCTGTCTTGTGCCCCAGAGCACTTCCCTGAACCCTATATACCTGGCCTTCCGTTTATGGCCCTTCCATTTCCATTTTATAGTTCAACTATTCCAAGAAAATAAGGAGAGAGCTTACATAGACATGTCAGCATCTGCATCCACATCCCACATTGGTTAAGGTTTATGGCAAGTTGTTTATGCCTGTATCTCCATCAGTTATCATTCTGTGTGGGTTTTGGTAGGAATATTGCTTATTATTACTTTATCCAGGTTTTATCGAAGAATATCTCACATTTTGACTTTTAGGGTCTTAAACTGGACTATTCCAGTTTTGGGGCAAATTATGATTTATAACTATACATGATCTTTACTTTCATTAACTCACCAAGTTGTGAAGTGTATTCTTTTCAAAACTGTTCGTTAATAATGATTAAAGGGAAGATTCTTGGCTGAGTGGGTAGGGTTAGTTAGAATTCATAAACTAGGGCAGTCTTTTTAGTATTTTTGAAACAAGTGTTTTGACTATGTCTTTGGAACCCTTTTTACCATGGTAATGAAATCATGTGTATGAAATTATCTGGAGATGTACTACACTACCATATTTTTTTTTCTTGGATCAACTTTTCATGCTTGAATGATTATTGACAATGTTCTGCTGGTCCTATGGTAATTAGATTTACTCTTAATGATGTTTATTCCTTGTAGATATTTATGATCAATTGTTCCTATGTTTATAGTGAATCTTTTGATACTCTGTCTTGGGAGTACTGTGTCGGTCAGGGTATAAAGCTAGCACATATGTTTTTTTAAAGGCAAACTTATGATGATAGACAAACCCTTATATGTGTTTTGTTCCAGGCAAGCAGAAAAAACAAGTTTAATATGGCATAGGAGTGTTGAGGCTGTCAGGCCGAAACTATTTTTCTATGCCTTATCAGATGAGTTCCTTCCCCTGACTTGGAATTAAACTCTTAAGCAGTAACCGGCAAGTCAATTTTTTTACTTACTTTTCAAGTCAAACTTAGGTTTTTGACCACTAAGAGGCTGCTTTTCTTACACTCTACTTACATAATATACACCCTGACCACTAAGAGGCACACTTTCTTGCACTCTACTTACTGAATATACACTCTGACCACTAAGAGGCCCCTTTTCTTATGCTCTGTTTACTGAATATACACTCTGACCGCTAGAAGGCCCCTTTTCTTCCACTCTACTTACTGAACATATACCCTGACCGCTCAGAGGCCCCTTTTCTTACTCTCTACTTACTGAATATACACTCTGACCACTAAGAGGTCCCTTTTCTTATGCACTACTTACTGAATATACACTCTGACCACTAAGACACCTCTTTCCTTCCACTCTACTTACTGAATATACACTCTGACCACTAAGAGGCACCTTTTCTTCCACTCTCTACTTACTGGATATACACTCTGACCACTCTACTTACTGGTTATACAGTCTAACTGCTAAGTCCCCTCTTCTTCCACTCTACTTACTGAATATACACTCTGACCACTAAGAGGCCCCTTTTCTTCCACTCTACTTACTGAATATACACTCTGACCACTAGGTGGCCCCTTTTCTTACACTCTATTTATTGAATATAGACTCTACTTCCAAGAAAATTTCAGGGCAAATTTTACAGACTAACAGTAATTAAATACATTCCGGTTTAAACAGAAAGATCATTTGTTTACAGTACTGTTTTATGTTTTGCAGTTAATTCAAGAAATTATTGATGCATTGAACTTAAACTGATAATCAAAGCATAAAATTAAGAAATCCAAGTTTCTGTCTGTTTCTGATCTGGACTAGATTTTTAATATTCATTTGGATATGTTTTAACAAGAAATTTGTAAACAATATTGCAGTATAGATCAGTTTTCTTTTTATTTTCTACTTGAACAGTTGCAAGAATTTAAAATGTAAAACATACACTTCCCATATTGTGCCACATAACTCTGACTATTACTGTACATAATGGATGTAATACTTCTAATTTGGAGCATATTCAGAACATCTGCTGCTGTTTGTGATACATCTACCTATAATGTTGCAAATGTTTGACAGTTTTATCCTCAGATTTACTAAACAAATTCAATTCCTCTGTAATTTTAATAGACAAGTTATAAGTCCCTCCACTTAACCTTGATCCTTAAAAATATAATTCAGCACAGAATTGTTTTGAAACTCTGAAGCTGAAATGGATTTTAGCTGTGTTTGGTATTTTAGATGATGTATATTGTGGAACATTTCTTTGGAATTAAACATGGAGTAAAGTTTTGTCCAGACATGGGGCATTTCTAACTATGCCTTGAATCTTGACATGACTCTCTGAGTATTTCTTATTTTGTCTGGTTTTTTAAAAATTTCAGCAGAAGATTTCAGCAGGAAAGTACTCTCTTTCTCTCAGACTCTTTCTCTCTTTCTCTATCTCTCTCTCTCTCTGTGACCTGGTCTAGTGGTTAGAGCATTCACCGCGGATGCGGAAGGTCACGGGTTTGAACCCTGGCTGAGCCATACCAAAGACCTGACAAAAATTGGTACTAACAGCTGCCTTGCTAGGCACTCAGCATTAAGAGGTTAGTGTTGGGACTGGTCGGCCTGGTGTCAGGATAATGTGACTGGGTGGGACATCATGCTACATGTCTGCAGCATGATGCCCCAGTGCTGGACATTACTATAAACTGCCACACTGCAGACATCGTAGCAAAATGACTGAAAAATTGATCAAGCTACGTAAAAAAATTCAAATCACACACACACATGCACTCTCTCTCTCTCTCTCTCTCTCTCTCTCTCTCTCTCTCTCTCTCATTGAATATATTAACTTGTGAAAGTAGTTTAAGGCTGGATGTGCATTACAGAAACTTTTAGGTGTTTGATACATAGTATGCGATATGCAGTAACAAATTAAACATCTATATTGAACGCCAGATCAGCCCTATATAATTAAATGGGTATGCAATAAAATGCTGTTATCAGTTTGACTCTATCTTATCATCATCAGACTTACACATGGAAACATCTTGAATCATTATAGGTCAGCTTTCATTTATTAGGTAATCATCATCTTTTTTATTTTGAATGATATTTGGGGTCCTTTATATTTGCTTTTTGTATTTTGGCAAGTATTAGAATTGTCAGATTTTGGACATTGAAGAATCATGAGCTGTTCTTTTCCTCAGCATCTCTCATGGCCTCCTTTTACACAGGACAAACATTTTTGAAAATACTGGTATTGTTAGCTTTAATTTGTTGGCAAACTTTTGATTCAGCTGTTATTGAACCTGATAAATAGATATGTGTATCTGTGTATAGTAAATAATAGTTTGGGGAACATTCAATTGACTTTGATAAAAATCAAGAAAAAAAAGTTTGTTGTAGGTGCTGAACAAAAAGCTTACATTCTGCAAACAGTGTGGGTAATAAGACATTTTATGCTAATATTATTTACTGTGCTATCAGTTTTTACTGTTTTAAAATCAAAGTCATTTGGAATAGTAAAGTTATATATGTACTGTTGTAATTTTTCCTGATATCTTGCTCCTTCTGGATCGGCATGTTTTCTTTGTACCATGTTATAAACAGAATTTGCAATTGAAGGTTAGATAAGTCATCTAATGATAAGTGATGTGTACTTGGGGTCAGAATTTGTTCAAAGCAGGTCACAATAGAGGAATTTTGGAAATCAAACTTGTTTTGTACAAATAACAAAATAACTGCTGACTTGATCCTGAAAAATCATCTCTATTATTCAAGTAAAGTCTGAATTGGAACAGATTTGGGGAAAGTCTCAAGATACTTAACAAAAGCTCATATCAGAGCACTTGTAAACATTTAGGAATTAGTTAAAGCCCCAGGGGATGTTAACTGTTGCTTACTCTTGATGCATTATATGAGATAGTCACAATCCCAATATCTAGCAGTAGTAAATAAGGTTCTTGTTATGTTTGATAGCCAAATTTTGTAAAGCTAGTTTAAAATAGCTATATGGTATATTTTTCTGTTGATAAAATTGTACCTTTTACAGCTGAGAATTTCACATTCTGTTCCTATTTTGTGGGATTGGCACCTTGTCTTTTGAGATTTTATCTTGAACACTACTTTTTTCTCACGCTTTCTGATCAGATATTAAACTCATATATCTTTATATTTCTATAAACAGGACCTTGAAAATCAAATGGATATAGCCGAGAAAAGGCGACAGACTCTCTTGAAGGATTTTCTGGAACTTTGATACAGTGCCAGCTGCATAGATCCACAATCAAGTGTTAATCCTGACCCATCATGGGATGTCATTTTACATCATCACATTATACTGCTAATGAAGGCTGCAATGTTTACATGTGCAAATTGCTTAGTGTAGTTTACTGCCTGTAAAAGTTTACAGAACTAGTAACAATAAAAATAAACATGCATGCGACTGTCAGTGACACAGGAACTAACTATTCCATTGAAGTGATATACTCGTATCAAATGTGACATAACTTGGAAAAAGTCAGATTTGTTGAGAATTAGTTGTAACACATGTTACACATCAGTTTGATTTACTTTTCTTGCTTACAGAATTCTTAAGCAACATTATTTACCTTTGAAAAGCATGTTTGTTAACAGCTGTTAATGAGTACAGTTTATTTGAAAGAAACATTTTAAGTCAGCAAGCCACTGTAGTTTTCTGTAGTCATGGTAGATCCTACAGAGGCATCTCATGCACATGACCATGATGTTCATCCAGTTGCATTCTTGATTTTTTCAGCACATGGATTCATGTATTTAGTATGAAATAATATTACAGTCCTTAGATGCTTTATTTAAATTGTCAGATATATTCATCAAAGACATGTTTTGAAAACTGAATTCTGTCATATTATTTGCAGCAAATGAAATGATTGAAAGTTGAGGAAGGTTATGCTTGCACTTTGTCAATGGTTTACATATAAATAGCCATCAGTTGTAAGTCTAACATGGAGGTTGGTGGAAGGGCTGAGTTTTGAATTATTTTGATTAAATAACATCATATGGGTTATTATATATCATACATATTTGGACATTTTGGTAAACATTGCAGCCTTGTTATGCATATGATTGTGTTGGATATTCTTGCTCAGTGTGTTCATTGTAATGAAAACATGAAGCATAGTTTCAAATTGGGATCAGTACCATATATACCTGCTTATAAGTCAGATCCAACTGCAAACTGCATAGACCCAAATCTGCTCTCATGCAATGCACTTGCAGATCTGGAAATATGCAGTTTGTTTAGATAATCAGTAGAACACAACATTGATCTGCTGGTGTATTATGCGCTAGTAGATCTGGATCAATGCTGTTTGCAATTTGATCTGATTTATATGCGAGTATATACTATACTGTACTTAGCCATGTACCTAAATATGAATAATGTAGACGCAGACTGGTTATCCCAACACAGATCAGGGTCATAGTTGTTCCATTTACATATGATTTTGGGAAAAGAGAATATACCTTGATATTTTGGTCTGTCCTGCAAATAGATCTGGACCCTCAGCATTACTCAATAGATAGAGTCTGTGTTGTTTGCAATGGGACCTGAACT
Organism: Megalonaias nervosa; assembly: GCA_016617855.1. Lineage (NCBI taxonomy): Eukaryota > Metazoa > Mollusca > Bivalvia > Unionida > Unionidae > Megalonaias > Megalonaias nervosa. The sequence goes on along the minus strand of JAECUM010008788.1, from coordinate 31,062 downwards.
TATAAACAAGTACATATGGTAAGTGTTACTCCAAAATATAAACTATACAAATGCAGTGTATTGATTGGTCAGAATATTTTCAAATAAGAATTGAAGTCAAGTAAAGTTTCTTAATGGTGGATCCAGGATTCAGGCTTTTTGTAGTTGGGTACTTGTACTTGACTATTTGCTTGAAGTTTAGTTATGTTTAATTATTATTCCAAACAATATCTTAAAAAAATGAATTTTCCCAGACTTGTAACACATCTTTATTAGTAATATCACAAAACCAAATTCATTTACATAAAAAAAAAAATATTTGTTACATGTTTATAGCTGTGAACTTTCATGCAAAACATTCATGATTCCTTATGTATGTACATGTGTGTGAATTGCAGTTGTATACTCATAGTTTGTATGGGAAAATGTTGAGTTTTAAGTCCCATAGCTTTTATGATTTTCATTTTAGTTCAGATAGCCAGTGACTAATTTGAATATATAGTGCTTTAGGATAAATGTACTCCATGATTGTTACAGTATATTGACTTTTGTATCATAGCATGTTCAAGACTCTATGTTTGTCAGATACATCTAACCATTTACATTGTTATTTAATCAACAAGCAGACCTGTGAAATATATAATCTTCAGTTAAAAATGTACCATAATACAGTTGCAGTACTATTTGTTCAGACATTGGTTTATGATACATCATGGCATTTAATATGAAAGAAATATTTGGTCACATGGGCTATGCCAACATTAGGTCAATATAACTTCATTGTTTAGTTTTATTTTTATCCCCATTCATTCATGTGCTCATTTGATCATTTATTATCCTCACATTTTTTTGCCCCCACAATATCTCTGACCCTATTTTACCTACACTCTTGAAAATTATTATTTGGAATCATCTCAGAAGAGTGACTCGGCCATAGCCAGACTAGGTCACTGTGACCTAATTTGCATGCTTAAGTGACTTCTGTATTTTCATCTGTTCATTTGTTGTATGCTCAATACCTTGGACCCTATTCCACTTAAGCAAATTGATATGTAGATACATGTGGACAAAAGTAATGCAACAGTGCTAAATTAGGCTTCTGTGATCTAATTTTCATACATGAATGATTAACATGTAATATATTAGACCCAATTACACCTACATTCATGAAAATTAGGCTAATCTCAAGGACAGTAGCTCAATCTTACTGAAACAAAGTCAGCATGACCTAACTTAAGCAACATTTTTATTTTAGCTGTTCCTTTTATCCTCAGTCTCTTTTACCTTCACATACAAATTGGCATGTCAATACTTGAAGAAATTAATCATACCAAAACCAGGTCAATCTGACCTGATTTACACCCAAGATTGACTTTGCAGCCATTTGTTCATTACAATTTCATTATCTGGGACTTTATTTTGCATACATTTATGAAAATTGCTGTGTAGATACAGCTGGACATTAAATAACACAACCATACCAAAACTAGGTCAATGTGACATAATGTTCATGCTTTAGAGACTTTTATTTTCAGCTGCTTGTTCATCACACCCTCAATATTTTTAAGCCCTCTTTCATCAGCATCATTGAAAATTGATATGTAGAATCATCTCATGGAATGTACACTCATCAGTTTGAAAACTAGGTCATTGTGATTTAATTTGTATGAATGAGAAACATTTTTTATTTTCAGCTTGAACATTCATTTATTATGCTTCCTAATATATAAGACCCATATTTAACATACTTTCATGAAAATTGGTATGTGGATACAACTAAAGAAAAGTATCTCAACAGTATAAAAACTACGTCAGCATGACCCAGTTTTCACACTTGAATGATTTTTTGTTTATTTTCAGCTGTTTGTTCATTACACACTATATCTTGGACCCAACTTTACCAGCATTCATGAACATTTGTATGGGGGTACCGTAGTAGAAGTAACTCAGCTATATCAAAATCAAGTCAGCGTTACCAAATTTTCACACTTTTTTGTGACTTTTGTATTTCAGCTTTTCATTTGCTACATCCTTTATATCCGGACCCTATTTTGCAAACATATGAAAATTGGTACATGTTTGCATGTTATGAAAGTAACTTAACCATATAAAAACTAGTTTAATGTAATCTGTTTTTCACACTAGTAACTTTAAACATTTTAGCAATTTATCTGCTACATCCACAATTTATCAGAAATCTATTTTCCCAGCCCTCAGTGAATTTGGTGTGTGGATACATCTGAACAAGATTAACTTTTTCAAATGAACACTTCCTAACCATATATTCCCATATTAGTGACTTTTTTAAAATTATTTTTGGCCATCTATTCATTACATTCACAGTATCTTAGTCTATATAATTGCATATCAAGTTTAGTAATCTTGTTGTGTAAAAACTAATTTATTCTGATGAAACTGACTTGTGTTTGTGTATCCATTTGTTATATAATAAACAGCTTGGACCCTATTTCACCTGCACTCATGAATCTTGGAATGTATATCTCAAGGAGATAACTCAGCGATACCAAAACTAGGACACTAAATTTCATGCCTTTGTGACTTTTGCATTTTTTAGTCATCTGTTCATTAAGTATCTTGAACCCTATTTGACATACACTTATAAAAATTAGTATGTGGAGGCAGTTCTGAGTGTAAATCAGCCATCCCAAAAGTAAGTCACTGTGACCTACCAGTAATTTGCATTCATGTAGAAATCTGGTACTTTCCTCTTTACTGGTCTTTATATTATCCAGCTACTCGCTCAGATGTGCACCTGTTGGTGAGTGGATTTTTGTTTACAAGAAAACACCAATTTCTTGACAGATGTAGAGTTGAAAGAATTATCTACTTTTGCTGTTCTTGTATTTGTTCAATTAGTTAGAATAGGATTTATTCATTGATGTTAATAGCATATCAAATCCATCCTTTTTCCTTTGTCTAATTTGGTATTTATTGACACCCACTGACCACTACAAGTCAGACCACATTGTGACTGAGCTAAGTCACCTAAATCAATTAAATAACAGCGTAGGGGTCTTGAGTAAATTTTTGATGATTCACATGAAAACTTAAATGGATATAAGTGTTATTTTCCCAGTTTATCTTCAAACTCAGTACAAACGTAGATGTTTTTTTGTTTTTATAGTGCTGAAGATATATGGAAAAGGACTGAAACTCCATTACCTGTCCCATTAAAGCAGGCACTATATGAAAAATTTCTCAGGGAAGTGATTTAATTTTACTGACAGGGCTAACGTTTTGCCTGAATTGGGCCTACGGATATTCTGTTAAGCCATACTAAACACATATTCAATGAAACTTATATGTTGTTATTGTCTCAACTTTTTACACAAGATGTAGACTGCACTAGGTGTGGAATGGCCTTGTAGCTTCTGTAACAAATACCAGGGCCAGGTACATAGTAATTAGTTCCCTGCCTCAGCCAAATCTGGGAGTAGATAATTTGCTTTCATGAGAAAAGAGTGATTAACAAGAAACAGTTGTCATTATCAAAATAGGCACAAGAAAAAAGGGAAATAATTCCTGCACCAACTGGAATATATGGTGATAATTCTGGATTTGTACTATGAACAGCAACATTGAGAGTACAAAGCTTTACTGTAACGGCAAGCTCACAACCTCTACAACGTAAATGATTCTGTTCCAAAGGCATGTCAACATTTTGTTGATACATAGCTGACATTTGCATTACTGACTTGAGAGGTTTTCAAGAAAATGATTGTGACAGATTTAAAGCACTTTTAAAGTAAAAGCTGCATAATGGATTAATTAAAGACACCAAATGTTACACATATTGGAGTTAACTTTCTATGGTAAGATGGAGGTGGAGGGCAGGGAGTCCAACAACAGTGTTCAGAAATTTTAGAGCTCTGGTCAATGGATTCATATAGGCTTTGTTGAATTTTGATATGACCCATAGTTAATACCAAGTTCTTCATAAACTTGCCATGTTATACATTATCCTTTCAAGAATATCACAGATGTAACTAGCAGTGATGTGAAGAATATGAGTTGGAATTTGAATTTCAAGTAATATAGTAGGTTTGAAGCTGTTCCATTGTAAATTAAATACGCGTTGCAAACAAAAAAAATGTTACCAAACCAACTGGGTAAACAACTATTTGATTACCTATTTTCTGTTTTAATGTTCACCAAAAACTTCTTATTCAAAGGTTTGGATATTTGTTTCAGTTGTACTAACATGTCTTATGGACAGAGAGATTTTTGTAGAATTTTCTTTTAATGTATGTCTCTACAGTCAGAATACCCACGATCTTGTATAGACTTGAGTGATTAGAAGTTGTTGGTTTTGAGAATGAAATGTATTTTCAGTGTTGGATGCATTGTTTATTGTGAAATTGAACATGTTTTAAAAAGATAATGTTAATGTGTGCAATCGTTTTGAGATATTTAAACATTAGAACATATTTTTAGTTTAATTTATTATCTATATATGTTTGTTAGTCACATATTTATACCTGTAGTAAATAGTTCTCATTAGAAATGTTTCCTGAATTTATGACAATTTCTTTGTGTCCCACAACAGATATAGCGCTAATGATGTATTGTTCTTGTGCTGAAATATTGAGAATATATGGTAACTTTGTGTTTAGTTCATGCAGAAAAATAGTATTGACTTGACCAAGCTTATTTTTTTCTTTAATTCTAAGTCAATACAGTTACAGTTTGTGAGCAGTAATGATTTTCGTATGCAAGGGAGAATGTACCTGGATCAATTAGTGGAAGTGTCAGTTGATGTATTATTCAAAAGGGCTTAACGTGACCTATATTTCATAATCTTAAACATATCTGAAGTCAGATTAAAAAATAAAATATAATATTTATGTTTTGTTATAGAATTAGTTATTACTTATTTATTCTGATTTTCTCTGGTTTTAATTTATGTCTAAATACATCAGTGAACAGTAGTAAATTAACAGGAGATTTCAGGAAGGTGGAAAAGGGGTCATTAAAGTCACAAATGCATCTGAATTCATTTGAAGGCAGTCTGAATTCATTTTCAATCACATTCAGTCAGGAATCATTTCCTACCCTGTCTGACCTCATTTGCTTCTCAGTAAGCATTAAGTGCTTGAAAGTTCATTAGCTATAAATATTTAATTATAATTTGTATTGTAACATTTTGCATCATGATATTTGATAAGTGATAATAGTACTAGTGTTACAAGATAACTTTTGATATCATTCCATCCATTTGTAGATCTGACAGATTGAATGAAAATTCTCTGGCAGGTCTCTACAGACCTTGTTTGGTTCTCCTGCCTTTTCTCTGAATCTGTTCATTCATTTGACCATAATTTTCCTTCAGCTCAAGAACGTTTTGAGATTATTGGATGCGTTTTGGTATATTTATACAACATCAACAGTAGAAGGTGTGTAAGATACTACATTTAGGGTCATTGTTTGCATCACACTTTCCTATCCACTTTTTAAAGATGTTTGTGATTAAGGTTTATTCGCATACTTGTACATTGTCACTACAAGGCATCTAGCATACCATATTGGGAGTCCTGTCATCAAGTTCAAGGCTCAGTATTTTACATTTTCCATCACACTTTGTCTATAACTATACTATACACTATAACTCCAAAGATTGTTTAGATGGAGTTTAATGTGCTAGAGCATTATCATTAGAAGGTTAGTAGCAACTACTTTGTGATTGTGATGTTCAAGGTCAAAGTCACAGCTCATTATTTTATGTTTTTCATACTTTCCAAAATATGCTCATTTTTGACAACCCAAACAACCTTTTTCAACCACCTTTTAAGGATAAGAGTCCTTACCACCCTTATCATTTGAGATGCCATTGAAATGATAGCATCATTTACTAATTTTGTTTAGTTTATGAATATGTTTTTCTTTAAAAGTTAACTCGCAAGCAATTGGCAAAAGTCATTTTTTGTATTTAAGATAGAAAACTAGGTGTTTATAACACTAATACAGTACCTTATCATATTTTGTCAATTTCATGAAAATCATTCCTTTATCTACATCCACTTACATTACATGGTGCCATTTTGAAGTATCCACTCTTATTCCTTGTAGCTAGTTGCATGTAATTAATTACACCTTTCTTTGAGTTTGTTGAGAGAGTTGTTAATATTCAGAATTGGCTAATGTGGACTGATTGTTTCAATCAAATAAAAACTATTAACATTTGACTCCATTATTGTTGTTTATACTATATTATTATTATTCTTTACACATTTTCTTCCACATTTTCCTTTTGTAGCTGTCTGAAGCTGATACAAACTGGAACCTATGTGTATGTGCTCTCTAACAGTCCTTAAGTGATCAGTGTAATTTAATATATGTCAGATATAATTGATGCACATGATAATTTGGCATAGTGTCATTTTGAATTTACTAATTGCAGGGTGACAGGTGGAATATGGTGATTGTTTTTTAATTATTTTTCAGGGATCTGTATCATTTGCAACAATATAAGTTTTCTTAAAATGAGTAGTTGCAAAAGAGGAAGAATCCATTGTATATTCTGAAACTTTATCTTGCTATTTTTATATGAAATCTTGCCAAGTGTTTTCTTGCAAATCTTGTTAGACATGGAATTGTCTTCAGAATCATACGGTGTTATTAAAGCTATTAGACAACTTGAAGACCTCACACTAAAATATACAAAATCCTTTTTTAATTTGTATAAAATATAATCAATGCACATGATAACTTGGCATGTAAAGTGGTACTCAGTGGCTTCCTTTTTAAATCATTATTCAGAGTGTAAGCCTTTTCAGATGCTCTGTTGACAGTTCAGTTTGAATTTGATGTTTGTATGGTAATAAGATTCTGTCACTAAGCAGAGAATGGTGATTATATAATTTAGAATTGTCATTGATGACCACATGACTTGTACCTTCTTACTGGAATTGACCAGTTGATTTTAAAGTCAAGTTCAGCATATATATAACCTGTATTATGTGAGCGCCTTCAGTTGCAAATATTTTTTTCTTCTTGCAAGACAGATGAAGAAACATGATTTTACGCAGTACTTTACCCAGAGCTGAATTCAGGCACATCGAATGTATATAACATCCATGGCACCATAAGACAATATTTGACTGTGATCTGTTTTTACAATAATGGCAGTCAGTATCTTCTTGTTTCAAAAACAGTTGTTATAATTGACAAAATAAATGCACACAGGTGTATGTAGTTGGTGAGAAATTATGTGTTTAGCCTGCACTTTTCAGTGAAGATTGTATATAGATATGAAACAGAATTCAGTAGGTATACAGAAGCATAGTAAAGTTACTGCTATAATGGCATGGCTTTGCTATTCACACTTCATCATACATTCTTTAATATTGCTTTACAGACTTAATGATGCTAAAGTGCTTGAAATTTTTGGCTCGTACTGCCTTTGACATAATGGAAACAATCCATAGTCAAAATATGAATACAAGAATAATGAAAAGGAAATAATGACATACTGAAAACGCAGTGAAGAGAGGATAAATGACTAGTCACTAAGTAAATTCAGTCCATCAACAGTTAACAGACATCAGTCACATTCATGTAATGAATACATTACAATGACACTGGTTGTGACTCCATTGTCTTAAACTAAATAACGGAAAAGAGCAAAAACCAGCAAGTTTTGTAAAATTCAACAAATAATATATATTTCCCAAGAATACAAAGTGAATATTTACAAAGAACTCAGTATTATTACTTAAATCCAAAGTAGTCTTCAAAGTTCTATTACAAGTCCAAATGTATGAAGTTCCAATCGAATTCCAATGGTATTCCAAATAAATTCTGATCTTTAATGTGTTGATGTGCCCTGGAGTCTCGAATGTGCTAATGTGCCAATGGTCTGGATATGTTGATGTGTTAATAGTCTTTTGATGTATCACAATAATATAATCCAAAATGACCTTGTCTGAATTCACTATAATTCCAAATTAATGTTTTAGTCCAAGACTATTATTGAGTACTTTGTAATTCCAGCAAAAAATAATTTAAATAAATTAATGCACCCAATTTAAAAACTGAACACAAAAGTAAGACCTGATTTTGTTTTGGATGTTAAGAATGAATAATCTTAATGTAAACAAAATTATATACCCCTCTACTTGACCTAGGTTGCAATTACCATTTTCCGGAAATCAACTTAATAGCAAATTTCCTTTCAAGAAGTTTCTAAGATCAGAATCAAGACTGTATCTTTATCTCGAACTGAAGTAAACATGTTTACAGTGAATGTGTGTGATTTAGATTTTTAACAGCTTTAAAAAAATTTCAGTCATATCACTACGATGTCTGCAGTGTGGCAGTTTATAGTGATGTCTAGCACTGGGGCATTATGCTACAGACATGTAGCATCCTGTCCCACCCAGTGACATTATCTTGATACCAGGCCGACCAGTCCTAACACTAACCTCATAATGCTGAGCGCCTAGCGAGGCAGCTGTTAGTACCATTTTTATAAGTCTTTGATATGACTCTACTGGGGTTCGAACAAGCATCCAAGGCGGAAGCTCTTACCACTAGGCCACTGGAGCGGTGCTGTTTACGGTTAATAATGATCTGAATATTTAATGTATACTAAGATAAATATTAGCTATGATGTTTACAAAATAAATGTCTCTGTTCATGTACACCATTAACATGATTTTGGACAAAGGTAAAGTATAAAATACAGATATATAAAACATAATTATTAAAAAACAACAATGCAATTTAAATACACAAACCTCCCCTCATAAAGAATAAAAATATTTATACAAGAAAGCTTCCTTTTAAACATTAGGCAAATAAATATACATATGATCAAAAATTACATAAGATGAAGTCTTATGAATGACACAAAATATACATGAAGTAATATAATACTTCTATGGTGTGAAAGTGCATCTGCAGTTACATTATCTTTGCCCTTCACGTTACTGATGTCAGTATTGTATTCCTGCAACATCAAACCCACTTTAACAATCTCTGATTTTGTTTGTGATCTTGCTATTGAAAGTAATTGGTTGTGATAACTGAGTACAACAATCGAAGAAGGAGCTGAACTAATATTCATTTGAAAGTGTTGTAAAGCCAATATTGGAGCCAAACATTCCTTCTCAATTTAATCTTTTTTTTAGAAAAATAGCACACTGGATGATCCATTTTTGTCTTCTTGAATCTATACTCCACCAACCCCATCATCACATGCATCAAGAGATATTTTAAATGATTGAAATTTGGAGCTGAAAGAACTGGTGCACTCTTCAGTATGGCCTGTAGCATATCAAAGGCCTCCTGAAATTTTTAAAGCCAATGAAACATGGTTTTTCTGGTTTTCTTACTCAACAAATCAGTAAGGGGTTCGGCAGTTGTGGGAAAATTGGTGCAAAATGTCTGATAATATCCAACCGTACCCAAAAACTTGACCTTGTCCCACGATATGTCCTAGAAATGTAACACAAGCTTGGTAAGATTCACTTTTTCTTAAATTGTCACATTTACATCACCGAGTCTATCGAATAATTTCTGAATTGTTTCCATGTGACCTTTCCAGGTGTCGTAAATGATTACATCATCAATGTAAGCATCACAATTATCTAGACCAGATGTAATCATGATCATTAAACACTGGAAAGTACAAGGCGAACCTTTCATTCCGAACTACTTTATATTGATAAAGTTCATGTGGAGTTATGAATGCAGAAATTTCCTTTGCCCTTCAGTGAGTGGAATTTGCCAAAATCATTTCCAAAGGTCAAACTTGGTGAAATATTTTGCATTTTCTATTTTTTCAATAAAGTCATCGATTCTTGGCAATGGAAATATATCTGTTTTGGCCACACTGTTCACTTTTTTATAGACTGATTTCGGCACAAGAATACATGGTGAACACCAGTCACTTTTACTTGGTCCAATGAAATCATTCTCTAGCAAATACTGAATTTCTTTTGTCAAATATTCCTGTTTTAGAGGGTTCATCATGTATGGGTGCTGTTTGCACAGGTGTGAAATCTATAATTTCAACATCATGATAGATTTTATTTCTTCGTGTTGGAACAGCTGGAAGTAAGCGCTCATGTTCAAATAATAATAGCTGTTTTAGATTACTCTTTTCTTGTGGCTGAAGATGTGAAAATTTCTGGTCCAGATTACCATATTCAATATTTCTGAATTTCAAAAGATTGGTTACAGCAAAATCACTACAGTCTGATTGCATTCCATCGTTTAAATCCTCGCAGTGTGGGACAGGTATAGCTAAATTGACTGCATGATTAATAGGGCAATTGCTATCAACATACTCATTTAACATATTTATATGGCAAAGCTGTTTTTGTTTTCATCTCCCAGGAGTGTTAATGAAATAATTTCTCACTTACTTTCTTTTCAACTGTATAAGGACCATAGTACTTAGCCTAAAGAGGATTCTGAGATGTAAACAAGAGAGCCAGAACTCTATCACCAGGTCGAATATTCCTTTCCTTTGTATTTTTGTCATACCGTAATTTCATTTTTGACTGAGTAGAGTGAAGATTAAGTTCTTGCAACTTCACAAGCCTTAGTCAACGTATATTTGAAATTAAAAACAGAGTCAATAAGATTAATTTCTGAATCTTCATTTGAAAGAAGTTTCTCTTTCAATAACATGGTCCACGGACAGTATGTCCAAAAACTAGTTCAAGGGACTAAATCCTAAAGATTCTTGAACTGATTCCCTTATGCAAACAAAAGTAAATGAACAACTTTGTCTAAATCTTTTCCGGTATCAAAATAATATGCCGAATCATAATTTTGAAAGTTTGATGAAATCTTTGTAAAGCACTTTGGCTTTCAGGGTGATATGAAAAAGATTTAAAGTGCCTGATGCCTAATTCATGCTTAACTTCCTGGAAAATTACAGAGATAAAATTTGACCCTTGATGGAACTGAAAAAATTTGGGATAGCCAAATTGTGCTAAGAAAAACTTTATCAAAGCTTTTAATATTGTTTTAGTTATAATATTCCTCAAAGGAATTGCCTCTGGGAATCTTGTGGATGCACAAATTATGGTCAACAAGTATTGGTTGCCTGACTTGGTCTTACGTAAGGGACCAACACAGTCTACATGTACCATTATTCTGCTAAATGGTTAATCAAATGCAGGAATAAGTTGCAGATGAGCCTTATGTATCTTCTGATTGGGTTTTTCCCCATTTGATAAGTTTGACAAGATCTACAGTGATAAGTCTTATTGACCCCTAAATGACTGGCCGAAGGAGTTTCATGGGCTAGACTAAACATTTCCTATCTATTAGACGTAGGAACAACAATTTTATAGGTCACTGACCACTCGTCACCAGTGGGTACCTCAGGTATTCTCCATTTCCTCATTAGGACCCCATTTTTAACAAACTAATAAACAGGTACTTCTGTGGCGTCTGTTTCGCTAATACCCCTCTGAAACAAACAGGAGATCTGAGAATCTCATTCCTGTTCGACAATGAGTGATTGTCGTTTGTCACAAGAGAATGAGTAGTAAAACGATCACTGTGATCAATATTTTTTGATTGATCCATACCAGGAGCATACGTGATTTCACTAAATGCCTGACCAATAAATGTGTCAGCGAAAGGAATAATTTTCTGATCAACATCATTCTCAAGAGCTTTCTTTACCATAGCTCTAGTAACTGCACAAGCTAGATATAAGTCAAGGATTTCATATAATTAAAATCAACTTTCTCATCCAAACAAGGTTTGTCAGTTACAAGTGGATTAACCACAACATTATCTCCAGCTAGGTCACGGCATATTAATAAATTAATATCCTCCATGGGTAAAAGCGTCACTCTGTCGATCTTGACGGGTCGTGAGACGAAGTCTGATGAAAAATTTACACAATGGAGAGGAACATTAACAAAGCTGCGTTCTACTCCCTGAATAAGTACATTTTCATTTAATGAAATCTTTACAGAAAATAGCAAAATAATGGATAATAAAAGACAGAGTAGCTCCTGTGTCCCTTAAAAGTTTAATAGGGAATCACCAATATGAGATATAGAACTTTACGATATGGATGGTTCATAATTCTTCATAATACAACCAGCCTGTGGTTTGTTGTTGTTATGGGTTTAATGTTCTTTTCCAGCACAAGATAGGATATACATGGCGGTCAGTATAAATGGTGGGGGAAGAACCGGGGAAAATCACGGAAAGAACCACCGACCCACGAGAAGCTACTGGCAAGCTTTCTCACGTACCAACATTGGCCGATCCCGAGACTCGAACCCATGCAGACAGTGGTGAGATGGCAGTGATCCGTAAGGTGAGCGCTTTAGATCACTCGGCCACTCGGGGTCCCGACTGGGGTTTGTTTGACCCAGCAAATGTATTGCTTTCAATACATGTCCGTGACCTTGACCTCTTAGAAATAAGAGCATTTGGAATAGCTATGTCTTGATTCTTTTTCAACCTGTAGCAATCAGGAATAAAATGCAGTTTCTTCTTGCAATGTGTTCACGTAGGAAGTAATAAGGATTTCTGATTAGTCTTATCATCAACTTGATTCGTAAAAGTTGTTGATATTTAAAAGTGCTCAGTATGAGACTGAGATGGTTTCTTTAATGTTTTTGTTACCAATATGCTGAGAGGACTTACTGACAAATCAAACTTTGTGAGTCAAGGGAAAATCGTCATCTGTACGAGCAGCATTTTCTAACGTGTGGACCATTTGCTTATCAAGGTGGTTTTTAACGTCACTGTGGACGCAATTCTTGAACTCTTCAACTTTACTATGAACACTTTAGTATGCATTCTTTAACATTACATAACAGACTTGATGTAGCTAAAGTTCTTAAATTTGGGGCTCACACCGCCACGACAAAGAGAGGACTGAGACATTTACTGCACTTTCTGCGTAGCCCAAAACTCTTTTTCTCGGAAGATGCAGAGTCCTGCACATGAAAAAGTCCTGAAATGTTGATATTCAAAATCATTAAATCCCATTGGAGGAATGTAGTATCGTAAGTTTGTTCCATCTTCAATGAACCTATATGAAGTGGAGTGCGTGTTTGATGAAGACTGCTGTACCGGTCTGTGTACCCACAAGATCTAGAATTGGTTAGAGCTTTAGGGCTGTCAATTCAATGATTTGAATATAATGAGTTTTCTGTGTTATTATACATGTCCTCCGTATTCCCGGTAAGAAAAGGATTTGGAATTGATGTCTCTTTGTTTTTTTTGTTTTTTTGTTTTTTCTTTTTAAATTTGTTTCCTGCAAAAAGTTATCCAGTTTTAGGTTTCAAGGCCCGTACACCTTTGCCTTCATGCATTTGGACTAGTTAAATCAGTTTACGCGCCTTTTCTCTTTCGTTTTCCGATTTTATAATCATCGGTGATATCTGCATTGGATTTCGTTTGCATTTGATTTTGTTCATACTTCTTGGCCCTTTTATACAGTGGATATGAAGTTACAATTGTTGATCGTGTGTACAAAACACCTTTCTTTTTCAGTGTTTTGTGATAGGGTAAAATCTTTGTGGTTCGTTCTCTCTTTAATAAAGAAAATATGATTTTTGTTTTAGTGTTGGTGCGTACGTTTATAGGTTCTCTCTCGAAGCAGTAAACAAACTTAATTTTAATTGTGACCTTTGAAACATGTTAAAAATATTTCGTTTCAAGCATATATTTACGTAATAGACAATATAAAGATAAATTCTATATATATATCTAATAAATCTAACAAACGAATAAACCTACCCAGACCTATACAATTCGGACTAAACTCTCTCTCTCTCTCTCTCTCTCTCTCTCTCTCTCTCTCTCTCTCTCTCTCTCTCTCTCTCTCTAACTATATATGTGTGTGTGTGTGTATATGTGTGTGTGTGCGTGTGTGCGTGTTACGATGTAGCTATTGGAGGAATTTGTAGAAAATGAAATTTGGGGACTTCTAATTTAAATTTGCATAATTTTACAAAGATAATGATGTTAGATTTTTGTATCGTGTGATTCTAAATTGCATGCTTTTAATAAAGTCTGTCATTGTTAGAGCTGTATTATTGTAAAACAAATTTTCGGTAGAGATTACTATTGTTCTCATGTATTGCAGCATTGTACAACGAATAAAGAAAGATAGCAAATACACTGCATACCTAAGAAAAATTATTTACCCCAACAACATTCCCAGCTACTTACGTAAGAAGGCATAATGACTGAAATTAATAACTCGCTGAGATTTTACAAAATAAATCAATAATTTACAGCTACCCGTCGAGATATTTTTGATATTCACACAAAATTGAAATGAAATCGCTAGAGATTTGCTGTAATAACCAATCAAGAAAATCCACATTGCTAAAATCGACACCATTAGACTTTTTGTAACCTAACGCAAATGTATTGATCCCATCAGAGCAGTATCTTTTATCATCAAAATTACAAAGACCAGATTTTATGATCACATCGGTCTCAATTTTATGACAATTTGATCTTATTGCCATCATCTCTACATAACCAGAAAATCCGTCTAATGCAGCTTTATAATTATCAAATCCTATCACCTTATCTACCACAATTATTTTGATTCCCTTAGCTTGTTTCTTAACTTTATTATCAGCTAGTTTTAGACAGTACATTTTACTTCGCAATCCAATAAACTCTACAATAGGAACCAAAATTGTCTCATCCCTAAATTTTCTTATTATATTTTTATTATCATCCCAGTGAAATCTGCTGGGTTTTTTGTTTGATAATCTGAAAGATCAAACATCTTTCTGTTATCATAAAATTCTTGATAAATATCATCAGATTTTATCTTGTACATAAGGGAGTCAGTATCAGTAAATAACAATTCTGCATCAGGCCACTTAACCTTAACAAAATCGTAATGAAATTGGTACATTAGTCATTTTAATATTTCAAGTACTGCTATACTAACATAAACTGGCTTGTTCAACTTCAGATTTTTCTTTCTTCGTTGAATGCCTACTAAATTTTCATTAAATATTTTCATACTGACAAAATCGTCAGATGCTACAAGTTACACGTTATTGACAATCTCAGTATTGACTCGCTTTCTAATGTTTTCCTTGGTCTTGCCAAAGACGCTGTTATTCATAACCTTCTCTCTGCTTTGGATAGCGGACAGATTACAGTCCTCACCCTCCTTGACTTGTCTGCAGCATTTGACACAATAGACCATGATATATTACTTCATCGACTCCAGCATGTATTTGGCATTCACGGTACCGCCTTACTGTGGTTCAAGTCCTACTTGGTCAGCAGGACACAAATTGTGTCCTCAAATGGAATACACTCCAACCCAGTTGATCTATGTTGTGGTGTTCCACAGGGGTCTGTTCTTGGATCTGTTCTCTTCATTCTTTACACTCAGCCGCTCTCAAGTGTTATAGATCATCATCCAGTGTCTCACCAATTGTACGCTGATGACACCCAAATATACAAATCTAGCCTCCCAATTGAAGTTGTACCTACCATCCAAGGTGTAGAGAGGTGCATTTCTGATGTGAAATCATGGATGACATGTAACAAGCTACAGATGAATGATGATAAGACTGAAGCCATTCTGATTACAACACAAAGACTTTCTCATTCACATCCTTTACCTCAAACAATAAATATCAGCAACACCAACATTAAATTCACACAGTCAGTACGAAACCTAGGTGTTACTCTCGACAGTACTCTCTCATTGCACCAACATGTCATGAACATATGCAATGCTGCATATCTTGAGCTGAGACGCATCAGCTTCATTCGCAATTATCTTTCAGTTGATGCCACTAAAATACTAGTGTGTTCCTTAGCACTTTCAAGACTAGACTATTGAAACTCAGTTCTGTCTGGTTCATCTCAATATCTACTCCAGAAACTTCAAAAAGTTCAAAATACAACTGCTCGGATCATCCTTAGAGTACCACGATCAGAGCACACCTCCCCCTGCTCTGTACCCTACACTGGCTATCCATTCGATCCAGAATCAAACAGAATTTTTTTTCTCTGTGCTACGTTTCACTGACGGGCTTCAGTCCAACATACCTATCCGACCTAACCCATGTGTACACACTAGCAATATACTTACGGTCCTCTTCTGACAATCGTATTCTCATTATTCCAACAATGAAGTCATATGGACAACGTTGTTTTGCATACCAGGGCTTAGCAACGTGGAACGAGTTGCCCACTGAACTTAGACACAAAGACACAGTGATCTCATTCAAGAGCGCTCTTAAAACTCACCTATTTCGTCTGCAAGAACAGACTTAAAGACCTAATAATGTATCCTTACCTTAAATATTTACAGCATGTTTTCTGTTTTCTAATTTCATGTGTTTGTTTTTTTGTAATCATATCATTATATGTGTTTGTCTAATGTTGTAAAGCGCTTAGAGCTTCTAAAGATTAAACGCTATACAAAGTCCTCATTATTATTGTTATTTATATTATTATTATTATTATTATTGTTGTTGTTGTTGTTGCTGTTGTTATTATAAGCGTGAAAAAGTTTTTCTTTCGAATTCTGTTTGGCAGCTGCTCGTCGTGCTGTGTTTGAGTATATATAACCCTTCATTCACGGTGACTGATTAAATTTTAGCACACGGTGAACTTATTTTAATTTTAGCCCATGATCTACTGCTTGCTTAAAATTTTTATCGCGAAGAACGTTTCTCCGTTTGTCAAGCAGATTAGGAAGTAGTTTTCGAAGAACAGATTTACCACTAGTGCTAGCAGTAGATGAATAATTTCTCTGTTTTTCTGATAATAAACTGTAATCGGTCAGCATTAATTCTGGACAAAATGGATAGTAGTTATACTTATCATGAAGCTCGGCAGGATAGTCAACATCAACGTCTATGAGATAACTAATATCATCCGGTATAGTTTTATCAGTTTCCTCAAAAACTGTTTTTCACTGATCCACCTGAAACCACCATATGGTATATACCCGGACATTGGATAGGCATGCAAGTTATTGATATCTAGACAGGTTATAATACTTGATCGTGCTGTACTATTGTAGTCGGGTAGATATTTATTATTAGCCCTGGCATATTTTTTTGTTATGACGCTTATTCCGCCTCGGATTCCACGTTCTATAAAGTTGAACATATCAGGGTCTGTTAACAGTTCTAGTTTTATTTTACTGTGCTTGAGGAATGCATCCCGACTTGGTCCGGGTGCCGAATAGTACCAAGCTGGGTGGAGTCCATAGTTATCAGAGCTGACATCTCTGAAATTTTCAAATATATCTGCAAGCAACAGAACGCCTGTGATAAGATACATGTCATGATAATCTCCTAAGACTTTACAGCTGAGGGAGTCCCAAATCAATCGAGCATAGGCATAATTATCATCACTAACACTTTCAAGATTTAATCTAGAATAAAACTTATATTTGTCAGGTAGACACGTTTGATCAAATCAGCTCTAATGGTCAAGATATTCGTAGGGAAAAATTCATTTTCGTGTCAATAAACTGCTGGCAGTTTGACCGAAATGTTCAAATTATCAAACTTACTATAGCCTTTTACGAGCTCGTCTAGCGACGCTGCTATAAACTGCAGACTATCAATAAATCTCAACTTGCCAAGTGTCACCGATATGTACTTTTCAGTGTTATTTGGGATGCACTTTATTTTACTGTTGTTATTTATATTTAGGCGGTTTATTATATCTTTATTACCGAAGCTTCAGCTATAATATGATCATCATATCCTCTGAAAATTTATGAAATACAACAGGAACGAAATCTGGTGCGGTATGTTTTAAATTGCATCTATCATGTGTTGGACCGCGATACTTTCCAGTAATATGGCATTAAACTTTAACACGGTCAGTATCGAGCCCCCCCCCCACAATGGCATATTTCTGCGGATTCAAATTCAGCTTCTTGTTTTACTGTTAATGGTTTCACTCTTTTGTCTTAGCGAGTAACGTCATAATAGCATCGATCTCGTGGATAAGGTTCCTTAGCAACCAGAGAGCAGGATCCTTTCCACGATAAATTCTTACTGGTTTTGATAGAATTGCACTATTTTTTTCAAGCACTTGTGCATGGCAAGCTGGGATATAGTTGTTGGCTAAAGCAGAGGATATAAGTTTGTGGAAGAGAAATATGGAAGTAAACCTTTATTATCGAATCGAAAACTGTTATCAAAACCAGCAAATGCGGTTGCGATTTTTGTGGCCTGAGGTCTTTCTGTTGAGAATAGACTTTTCTTTGCTATATCGGCAAGTTTCAACATTCCATATCTACTTATATTTCTTTAATTGAGTGTTCTGTAAAATTTATTAATTAAAGATGGAAAAAAAATGTATGCCTAGTGGGCTTATACCAACGGTTAGCGAACAGGAAATATTCTACGTTCACGAGAAGTACAAGTCTGTCAGGTGAATGTGAGCATTACTGACAATAATATCAGCAATTTGTCATTACAGGACGAATTTCAGCGACATCCTATTTATAATTTCTATGAAGCCAACAACAGAGGTGTTATGAGACAGATTAAAACAAAGAAAGTAGTTGGTAATGTTGATAACTTTGCTTATCTTACTGTAAAGATTGGCGGAGCTAATACTAATCGGATCAATTATATGTCTCACAGGTTTGTTTATGAAGTTCTTAGCGGTTCGATTCCTAGTGGCTTAGGTATTGACCACCTTAACAACATCGGAACAGATAACTGAATTGAGAATTTAGATTTTGTAACACAGAAAGAAAATACACGACGAGGTAATGCTGGAAATCATAACAATTTCAAAATTCCAAGACCGGTAGTATCAACTAACTCTGAAATTAACGAAGAAATGTTGTTTCCTTCTATTACATCAGCTTCAAAGTATTTTAATATTTGTTCACAATCAGTCAGATGTGCTGCTGATGGTATTACTAAATCTGTATTATCGAAAAGATTTAATGTTAGAATCTTCTTTCAATATAAATCACCTGCTATTTAAAATATTAGCGACGTCTCTATTTGTCAGGCAGAAATTAAGATATTTGTTTAAGGTCTCTTTATCGTATTGGACAAATATCTTTCCATATTTCAGCATGTGATCAAGTTCTGTGTTGCTGAACAAAGTCAAATTATGTTTTTCTCTTTCTACTTCAAAGCGAGCTACAACGTAAATATCACCATGAAACATATTTCTTACAGCCTCTTCCAGCTGAAAGGGATTTATAATATTAGCTCGAGTAAAAAATTTGTCCATATTTGATAATTAATATAAAATTAGAGTGCAAAGCACTCCACAGCAAAGATGTTCAGAGATCAATTTTCAGAATATTTCTTAGCTCTTTCCTTGTCAAACAGCAGTGAGCCCATTTCATAATCGTATCCCTATCATATGTAACAAATATTTTTTTAAAATATTTCTCTAGTTCTGATACCTCAGTATCTGTCAGTACCAGATCAAACGCCGAATGAGGATCGTATTCAACGATAAAAGTTCACATACTTAATTTTTCTGTTTTTTGATTACTCATAAACAGCTTGACAGCGTCGAATAAGAAGTTCATGTTTAAGATTTTAGCTTTGACGATTCTTCTTATTTCATCCGGCATTTTATTACAGTAATTAGATAAAAATCTTATGTATAAGATGTCTCAAACAAATTTCTTGTTTGCGATAAGGCTGTCAGATTTTTACACTGATATCGATCGTAATAAAGAACATCAGAATTTGACAGATTCCAATACTGACAGTCGCATGTAAAACATCAGATTGCTAGAAATCTAAATACTGCAGTGCATCTGAATTCAGCAAATTCCAATAACAGTAAAACATCTTAAATTTGATCTGGAAACATTTATTCCCTGTCATTGAGGATAAATTTACAGATGAGCCAGGTATAGTGCGAGGTTTAGTGCAAGAAGATGAACAAGTTTATGTAGCAGCGAAATCACGCTACAATGTAAAATATCACCTCCCTAAGAAGATAAAAAGATTAATTTTACTGTCTCTCAGAATCACATATTCTGGGAGTTATTAAAGCCATTCATGAACCGTGGGCAGTTAGAAGTTTATGGCCGTTGAAAAAATATAAAATTTCATTTTCTGGATGTTAAGATTTTTAACCAGAAGAGAATATTTGATATCATTGTGCAGGCCAGTGAAATGTATGTCTGTCCCTTGGAAATGCGAAAGATTTATATCGACTGGATCGGATCGCTAGCGATTTAATCAAAGATTTTTTTTATTTCACTAGTTGTTATTCAACTATTAAAACTATCGCAGTAGCCTCTCCATTTAACCAAACTTTTCTTTTCTTGACCGCTCCGGTGGCCTAGTGGTAGAGCGTCCGCCTCGGATGCGGCAGATCGCGGGTTCTAACCCCCGGCCGAGACAAACCAGAGACTTTTAAAACTGGTACTAACAGCCACCTCGCTTCGCGCTCAGCATTAAGAGGTTAATGTTTGGACTGGTCGGCCTCGTGTCAGGATAATGTGACTGGGTGGGACATGATGCTACATGTCTGCGGCATGATGTCACAGTACTAAACATCACTATAAACTGTCACACTACAGACATCGTAGCGATATGACTGAAAAATTGTTAAATCTATGTTAAAATTCTAAATCACACACACACACACACACACACACACACACACACACACACACACACACACACGCACACACATTTACCTTTTTCTTGTTATCACTTGCTCGATGACGAATACATCCTGCTCTGTCTACTGGAGCTCCTGATAGTAGAAACTTCCAATAATTTCTTCTCCTAATGAATCTTTCAGCTTATAAGTCACAGGCACTGTTGTTAAAATTTTATCCACAACAAATAATTCCTCGAACCAGTTTGGAGTGAATCCTTTTTCAAACGTTTTCTTCACTTATGAAATTCCAACTCTATCACCCACGCTAAACTTGTGTCTTCGGTACAAATTTTCGTTCGCTAGTATTGAGTTACTTACAGCTTCATTTGGTGGCATTCCAAGTGTTTTATATTTTGTATTATTGTAATCTGATATAATCTTTGACCGATCGTCAACATACCTGTTAGTGTTTTTGACTGTAAGTTGTTTGTAAATCTTTTTTTTTAGCGTGCGATTAAATCTTTCGACGATGACGCCTTTCCCTTCATCCTGTGATGTATTTAGTGATGTTATTTTGTTCCAGTAACTGCTTGAATTGCTTACTAAAAAACTCTGCTCCGTGATCTGTCCATACTTTATTCCGTTTTCTTTTTTGTGTTGACAGTAATATCTCGCATCACATTAGTATGGTTTTATCTGTTTTATCTGTAACAGGCATACTAAACGCGTATTTACTAAAAATATCAACTACATTTATCAGGTACCTTTTATTGTCATTATGCTTAGCAATGTGTGACATATCAGCTAGATCTATTGCCCATATATCATCAGCTGAATTTGTGACAACGTTTCGTTGAGGAAATTGTTTTAAGTCTGTGAAGTTCATGTGCAAAAATGCTCTGTGGTCCAGTGCTCTGCACTCCATAGTCATAAAGTACATTTTTACCAAGCCCGAGTTTATATTTCGCTCCAATAATACCTTGGACTAGCTTACGATCAATTCGCTCCCTTATTCCCTTCGGTCTCATATCGCTTAGCTCATCAAGCATAATGCGGTCGCAACCAGATTTATCGTTTTCGTTGTCACGGTAACATATGTCATGGAGCATTGCGATTACATCAACCTGATTGTACGGCTAAATTCCAAGGCCCTATATAACGATGACGTGGCAGGGTCCATCCATGTTTGGGTTTCGGTAATTTGCCAATTAACTTGTGAATATCTAAGCCGGATCCGATTACAGCTCGCTGATTAAAACACTGACAATAAGTTACTATTTTATCTTGCTCAAGACACAGGTCATGGTCAGCTTTACATGTACAAGTGTTGATTGCAAATTTGCTTTGCTTTTTTTGTTATAATTTAATGTCGACTAAAATAGTATTGGAAATTCTTGCCATTCTCTGATCTCCAGGTAATAGTGGGTTATGTTTGAGAAACATACTCTTTTTCCGGCCACAGGCAGCACAGATACTTTTCAGCATTAGTCGGTTAGCTTTGATAGTTTCCGTGGTTACATTTGTATTTTCCGTTTTACTTCTGACATTTCAGGCAATACGCAATCATTTTTATATTTGCTTGTTAGATAAAATGCAATTTTGACGTTTTCCAGGCTTGGTTTATGTGCAAAGTGTAATATAAATTTCAGAAAATCGCCATCAGAGTGCTTTGCATCCAGTCCTTTTAACTGAGACATCTGTTTGATGAACATAATGATGTAATATCCTCAATCTACAGTTCCTACTGGCTGTAGTTGATTAGGCGAATAATTGATTTTTTGTACTTTTGGGACGATAACACATAATTTTTTGATAATGTCATTTGGTGGTAGCTTAAACGAATCAAAATAGTTGTTTTTATAAAGCGCTACCCAATGCGTGACCGGTCCATAGTTGAAATTTTGGATATTTATAACACAACTTCGCTCTCCAGGCTGAAGTGATAACTCATCTTTAGAAAATATTCCTTGAAATCCATTGATATCCTTCACTTTATCTAAGATCTCAAAGTTGCTTAACGGATGGATCGCAGAGCGATCTACCTCCTGGTACCGGGTAGCGTTAGTCCCCTTCCACGTCCTATTCCAAGCAGATTGGGAAGCAGACTTCCCGCTATTCCTGCTAGCAACGGCCTTATGAATCCACCTTGGACTGCTTGCCCGTTCATCTTTTTTATAGTTATTTTACGTTTCTCTGCTGTTTTACATTACTGAACGCTTCGTGTTTTGGGCTTTTTTAAAATTTATAATCGTTAGACAAAAGTGAAATGCTTTGCATTTTACACTAACTGTTTGATTCCATCGCCAGACACAGCCTTCTTTGTGGCCCCGGATATGGCACCCGAGGCAGCAGCTACCCCAAACGTGCCTAGCGCTGGCAGTAATTTGGGTAGTACCGTTTTTGCAATAGTTGCCAGTGCATGTCCCAGAAATCCGCCACAGATTACCTGAGATCTGGACATTGCAGTAACTTGCCCTGCTGATCAGTTTAAGATAAAAGGTTTTTGCAGTCCTATTTTATTGATTTGCCTCTGTGTAAACATTAGTTTTTCTAGCAAAACGTCAGCACTCGGGGTTCCGAAATCTATCTTCCGCGAAACAGACTGTCGTTTACCAATAGATTGTGTTAGTTTTTTTAAACTTGTCCCGGCGATAAATTCACTTCATGCACAATGTATTTCATTCTGTATTTACTTTTCTTCTGCTGGATAAAATTTGTACTGCAGTCATTCCGCCGCTTGTTAGGGGGATCAATACATTCCGCCCGCATGTTTGATGAAATTGTAAAGCGCAAAGCACTTCAAGTGCAGAACACCTGGTAATCATTCTTGATCAGAAAATCAATACAATCCACCGCCTGTTTGATTAAGTTATACCCTAAGTGCAAAAAGCAAAGCACTTCACATTTAGTATTTAGACTTGGACGGTCATCCTGCCCCTGGTGGAATCTATCGTTAAGAATCTGTGAGATACAATTAGCGAGTAAGGATAATACACGTTATCTGGAGCAACTGGAGCCTGTCCAAGTGACCACGCGACCTCAATGTCAGAATTTGACCCGATAGCTCGTTCGCTATGCTTACTGACATCAAAGTGAAATATCCAATAAAGTGTTCTAAATTCTTCGATTGAAATTTGAGATCCACTGTCAGCATCTTGATATTTTTGCCTAGCTTCCATAAGGTACATATAAGCTCGAGATACGTGTCTGTTAGCTAATGCTGCAGCATCAACTGCAAAATTACATTCGATCGCTCGTTCTCGATACTGCTTAGAATTTAATCTGACAAATATTCGTCTGACATCAGGACTATCAAAACAGAATTGTCTTGAAGCTGACTTCCACGTCCATTTTGTCGTTGAAACACAATAAATACATACCTTGGTAACTGCCCACTTGGTGATGTTGTTATCCGCTATGTGTTATTGATCGAATTCGGTATTGCAATTTGATAAACTTTATTCTGTATAAAATGTATTTCTTGGTGAATGTTGTTATCATCGTCTCAAGTTATGCTGATTTATCGATCGAGTGAACTACAAGTGGCATTCACAACGCTAGTTGTGAAATCACAAACTGTGCATCATCACCATCAGCTCTCATCCGACAATCGTTTGGATCGGCTCGGTCAAGTATAAGTGTATGTTTTATTCCACGAAATACTTTGTTGTAGTCTCTACAAAATCTGAATATTGTGCTCAGCGGCAGAATCATTGTGATCTGATGTGAATTATCTGTGAATTCTCGTCGTTTAACATAACCTTAGTTGTGAGATCGAGCCCTTTTTATTATTCCGTTTACAATTACTAACATTGCAGTTCCATTATCCGAGGCTCCAGGTGGAGTAATTCCAAGAATATTACACACGGCAGTCAACGAAATCCTTGTATCAGCTTCATTTGCATCTGCAGCTGGTGCAGCAATTCCAGCCTCATCAGCGTTATTAATAAGAAAAGTTCTAACAAGAATTAAATTATCATTAGCAATAGCTGTATCTACAATTTTACCGTAATAAATAAACTCGCTTGAAGCAGCATCTACACCTCTAGTATCTTTTGACCACATCATATTTGTTGCAACAGGTCTCGATTAGTCGTCGCTGAACGAAACTACTTTAAGAATAGTACGTGCAATTGGTAGGTGCATTGAAATATCTTCTACTGTTTGATTGGCGAGCGGATATCTGGCGCTTCTTAACAAACTCCAACCAATATTAACAAGTGTAATTTTGTGTACCAGCAGGTACATTTCCACCAGCTGTTGTTCTTACACTTCCTCGTACTTTAAGTACGGCTTTGTGTGGTATCAGAAACACGTCCTCATCTCTTGTATTAAAAGTTCGTATCCCTGTTTTGTTAGGTTCGTTTGAGTTTTAATCGAGATACTCAACGTATTCAAATTCTGTTGTTGAGTCATCTGTTGGTATTTCCCAGGTCAGGTCAAGGTAATTTGTGACAGACATTCTTTATCTGTTATTGTTAGACAAGATCGTGAACCGCTCTACGGTTTGAGGTTACAAAAGCAACCCACTAGAAGGCAGCAATATCTGGTCGAGTGCTAGCACTTCGAGGTCGTGTTTTAGTTACCAATTTTCTAATAATTTTTTCGCCTGGCGGAGAGAGTTTTTTTTTCGTTTTAATTAACGTTTTAGTAGTTTCTGATGTTGGTGATATTTCAGAAATTGCTTGTTGTCTATCCCTGTCGCTTACGATAGGTGCAATCGGTGGTCCATCCTCGATTATATCAGCAGTCTTCTGTCCAACAGCTGAACCTGCTGCAGAAGAGGCTCCTGTGGCAAAAGATTTTGATGCGTCTAACGCGATAGGCGCTATTTTTTTTTTTTTTTTTTTTTGCAATTCCAGGTACATTTTCAATTATTTTAGAGAATATATTTCCAAAGAAACATCCTACGATATTTCTTTGATAATTTTTTTGTTGTTTCATTTTGTTAAACAAAACTCCTGATAAAACTGACTTTGGTGAGCTAACTCACTGTGGTCAGCATAGCTGACTGAGCAGAGATCACTCCATCAGCTTCAGGTGCAGATAATATGTTACAGTTTCGTTATTCTGATTTAGCTGTCAGCCGGATTGAACAGTCAGTATCATCGTGATAGAAGATATTTGATTGTCAGCACTAACAGGATAGTAGATTATTCGTCTTGGATTTACTTGCATTAGCGAACCTGTTGGTACGTCAGGAGAAAAAAAATACATAGTTTGACCTTTACTACCACGTGCTGTATACGACCCGCTGGGAATAGAGCAGTTTATTAAAATCGAATTTACTTCTGTTATGTCCACGGGTGATTTGCCATCGTATGAAATTGAAGCACTTTGTGATTCAGAACCATATTGTTTTCGAGCAAATCTTAACAACGGCTATTTGTGGTACTGATATCAACAATAAAACTGTTTTTCAAAGTAATTCTGGCGCGCAGTGTGTTATAGTTTAAAATGAGCTCAAAATTATCTGATACAGATTCAACCTCAGTTGTAATTAATAACTTTATTGCTTTATTTAGATCTGTAATGTTATAAGCGCCATGCAGTATCTTAACAGAAGCCAAGCCCGGCCAGCTGGCTGGATCGATTGAAATGTAAAATCGTCATTAATATTAGTTCTTATATTTGCCATAGCATGCCAAGCAGTAGCTGAAACTAAATCTGTTTCATATTGCGTCGGGGACGTTTGCGTTCCTGAGTCCAGCTCGATTGGTGGATTATAAATAACAGAGAAGTTTGCACTGTCCGCCATAGTATGTGATGAATCAAGCAGTAATGTAGTTGATAACATTCCTATTTTATTTGATAGATAAAACTGAACTGCTAGCAGTTTGTGCTTTGCGGTTAGCGAATTAAATCACTATGTAAAATATAATATTCGTCGGATATTAGATAACCGTTTGATCTGAGATTATCCAAAACTTCCACAATTTCGTTATCGATTTCTTTGCTCGTATTTCAGGCTTTCTTTGATGATATTAATAACATCAGACGACCAACTGTTTCAGCGGTCGATTTATAGATTTTAATTCCATAACCTTTCTGCATTTTCTGGTCATCAATTCTTTTAGCTAAGGTTTCTAATAACATTGTTTTGTAATTAAAACCTTTCGTTTTTTTATGTTATCAAGTACAATATTGTAAATATCAACAAAAAAACCTGTGTGCATATTAAAATATATTTTTGCTTCATTGTAATGAATAAATTCTTTGATCTTATCAAAAGCCACCCTATTTTTTTAATTATAATTTCTAGTTTTTCGATGTAATTATCTACCTCATCGTCACTCGTTTGTTTTATGTCATCAACCTTTATTTTATTCGCGCCAAAAATTTCTAAACAAAATCTCTTAACTCGGTAATATCTACTGGAAATACAGCTTCTGTCATTAATTTATTGATCGTTTCCATAAAAACACATATTCTTCACTATCTCTAGCCTGCTCTTCAATTTTTTTGTAGTACTGCAGCTTGCCGTACAGCTGGATCTCCCATTCGCTCAATAATTTGCTCTGCAGCATTTTTTGCTCCTCTTCAAGAATACATCGTAGTACTTTTTCCGTTAACTTTTTAAGATCTTCCGGTGATACCGCAGAAATATCGCTCTTTGCCAAGTACTGCTTTGGTCACTGGTCTAAAACGTCTAGCGGTTTCTTCTGCAGTCTGCTGTAGACCTCGACGTTCCTGCTCAATCTTCCTCTTGGAAGCAGCTCTAGTTGCAACAAAATTTCTTTAGAACCTTTATTTGTTCTGCGTCCATTTTTTCCTTTAATTTACTTTAGTTAGACTAATTTTAGATGTTTACCGATAGATTAAATTTCACAGTCCAAAAACCTGTCTATTCCACATCTGAACTTACGAATTCGATCTTTTGCTAGCTTATCAAATAAAATGAAACTGTGTCCGCCATTATCAGCAGCGTTATGATAAAGTTCGGCAAATTTGTCTTTTAATACATCCCCCACTGTTCTCGGGCTATATTTTGTACGTCGATATTGTCTAGTCCAGCAAATATTATGAACAGCCTGTATTTTGCCTCATAAAACGATCCACGTTATGAGATCCTTGAGCTAGGTAGACTGCATTACATTTTCTGTTGCGTGATAGTGAATAATAAGATTTTATCTCATTCTTCTCAGCATTGCTTAGCGGAATGTCATCGAGACAATTATTTTATGCTTGTCAGAGTCTAGCTCAGCAACGGGAATTAAATCTTCCGGTTGTTTTATGATAAATATATCATCGCCTACGCCAAGGTTATTTTTCAGTTTTTCGTTGTATTCCACATCTTGCTGATGCTATAAATAATCGTTTGGGTTTTGTTGTAAGTGGATAAAGTTATTATTCGGAAAATAAGCCAGTTTATGCGTTTACCTTTAACAGCCCTCTATCTGACGGGTTAGAGTGGGTCACAGACGGAGAAACATCAAACTTTTCGATCAAAATGCAGTGTCTAGCGGCTGTAACAATGTGGAAATTTCAACTACGATATCGAATAAATTCTAATTTTGAAAAGCTTAACGCTTTGAATTACAAGTATCGAATGACGATTCAAACTGGACTATGAAGAGTAGTATATTGACTGGTGATTTTGATCATTCTCAGAAATATATGTTTTTGGTTTGTTTTTTTTTATGCAGGAAAAACCACAAAAAAGTACTTGTATTTCCAGATTTATTTTTTAAGAGCGGATGGTCCTTACCCAGGTTTGTCGATGTTTCACATATACACACTTGACGATTTAATGTAATTGTAATACATAATATCTGTTGATCCTCCATCGATCAGGGTTGCAAAAGAGTTTTATAATTTTATACTAAACCCGAAAACGGAGATCGAAATAGCGGATGTTAATCAGCTAGACCCAGAGAGTATTGAGGAAGCAATTGCGATAAATATAATTGCTCGAATGAAAAAATTAGCTTTACGTTCCCCCGGTTTAAACGAGAACAGCGATAACTATTCCAGAGTTTCAGGAATGAGAGGTCCTCAGCTGAGATACGCGATTAGAGACTTTGATATAATTAGCAAATACTGTCCTATAAGCGAGTGCGAGGAGCGGCGATTAAAGATTGAAAAATATCTGATAAATACGTTACTTGAGCTAAATAAAGAAAATGTTTTCATGATTGATAAATCTAACCTTGTAAAAACGAAATTTCATGGTGGTGAGAAACCAGAGCAGGGGCAACTAAAGAAATTCACGACGAGCTTGACAAACTAGCTGAAACAAGGAAACACAAGTTTCTTAAAATCGTAAGCTCAAGGACACATTTATTAAACGTCTAGTATTTTGTATACTCGGTATGGACTATTATGATAAAAAGACGATGTTAGAAATAGTAGATATTAGTGCTGACACTAACTTGCTAACAACAGCATATCTAGTTTTGATAGACTCTCTCACCGGCGATAAAGAAAAGTATGACGTATATCACATTAATGTTGTACTAAACACAGTATCAGAAATTGAGTCTAGAATTGAGTTACGATGATGTCGAACGAGGTATATTTCATCAAGAGCTAGACGATATTACAACTGTAAAACCTATTATTGATAAAGATTATGATATACATAATAGTTCTAAAAATTTGCGTTGTAAAACTAAAAAAAAGAAGCTGGAAAGTTACTGACAGAAGCAAAATACAGAAATATCAAAGAGCTGATTGCTGGATATCTAAACCTACCAGCCATAGATAAAGGGGAAGCTGATATTCGCGGTCTTTAAAGTTTTGCAACAGCATATGCAATTCTCAGGCAGCATCTGGTACCTAAATATTTTCAACTGGGTCAGTTATGTTATGTTGTTAGTTATATCGACGATACAGAAGATATTTATCGTGACAGGATCAATGATTTTACTGAAATATCAATACATTTTAATCCATTTTAATCCTCAGTTTTAACAGATATCAAATATGATGATATCTCATCTGAAGTATATAATAAGTTTCTTGCCGATCCTGTCAATAAAAAATTTAGTGCTCTGATCTATAAAGCTTCAGCTGAAAATATTTTTACTACAGCAATTGAAATAATTACTGAAACTGTTTCATAACGACAAGAAAGAAAATAATAAACTTCAATCATATTTCATCTGATCTCCAAGACGACGATAGAGACGAGCTGATCAAATGCTATAAATATTACCATAAAAAACGTTACTGTGTCAGACAAGCTAGAAAATTTAATTGTAAAATAATAAGCGCACTGAGTAATATTCCTATGATTTTAATAAGTAGTGGAATTATTTGGGGGGGGGGGGAGGAACGTTAAATCCATTATTGTTGATAATGCCGGAGATAGGTATTGTGTTATCAACGGTGAATAAAAAGATCGGGCCAAAATACAAGAACAAAAATATGTCTTGTAAAATAGCAATAGCGACTTATAATAAAATTCTTAATCAACTTGGAGCTTATCTCAGAGGTGAGAAGTTTTTAATGTTAGATCTAATGCAGGAACTGCATTCAAAGACGATTTGTTCGTAGATATGATACCGAATAGAGTTGCGAAATACGAAAACGATACTCAGTAGATTTTATGTAAAATCGCTAGAGATTTCATTTGAAAAATAAGGATAGTAAAATTTTGTGTGAAATATGAAATATGGAAGATATTACTGTGGAAGATACCGCGATAAAGATGAAAAAAATTCTTTTCCGAAGTAAGCATAGGACGATCATGTTTGACAATGAAAAGTACAGCACATACTTCAAAAAGCGAAATAAGATAAAGCTGTCTCTGGTTTGCACAGAAAATTCAGATTATTTTAGCAAGCTTGCCTGGGTTACAGACTCACTTTCTGATGTTGCTGATAATCTTTATAATCCAATATCACAAGACAAATGCACAAAGATCACAGTGAATGATGAATTGAAAAAGTATTATGCCGATAAATCCATAGTCTCACATGGAAATTTCATAAAAATGCTAGAACCTGGCTCTCTCATTAGTGATAAGGTTAATCTATACTTGTTTCATCGTGACGATGAAAGCTATATCATAGCAAAAGCTTAAATTCTATTTATATCTCGACAGGTGGCTGTGTAAAAAATCGTCAAGAGCATCAATTGTGAAATCAGACGCTCGCGAATGATCTCAATGTATGAGACCATCCTCAGAGCGTGCGTGTGAAATATGTAATTATTGACTTTTTTTTGTAAAATCTCAGCGCACAGGCATTTAGCAGTCAGAGGTGTGACCAGCAAATCCCAACGAGTTATTAATAGCGGATTGGAATTTTTAGTGAATGTTAGGGAATAGTAGTTTTATGTGAATGTTAGGTATAGTAATTTTGTATGAATGTTAGGCACAGTAATTTTGGATGAAAAAAAAATCTCTAGCGATTTCAAGTAAAAACCGCAGTAGTTAGCTTAAATGGGAGTATATAAGCCAACCCTATTTTGTATGACGACGATGAATGATTCACTGGTAGGTCCTTGACAGGTAATCAGTAATGAAATCGACGATGTTGCCTCAACAAATGTTGTTTTCGTATTTTGTTTAGACTAACA